>AYEL01079339.1:0-27110 GCA_000484575.1 Olivierus martensii
GACGATATTTTAATATTAACTGATTTACGGTTAAGGATAATAATAATAATAACGAAAACATAGATAAATATGTAAACAAGATTAAAAAACAAAATACGAAACTAGCAATGCGAATTGAATATTGCGAGGAGTTACTTTTCATTAGGGTTGGTTCTTCATCTGTTGATTTTGTGTTGTCTGTAGCCAATAATAGTTCGGTTTTTAGTTTATCTCCTAATTTAAAATGCAGAATGAACTAATGCATATCAAAAGAATAGTCAAATATGACTAAACGTACAAATCTGGAGGAAATAAAATTCCAGCCCGCAACATGGAAAATAACAATGAAGAAATATATATCGGAGCAACAGCCAGGAATTTCAAAGAAAGAGTGGCGGAGCATAAGGAGAACATCGCGAAAGGAAAACTAAACACAGCTTTAGCACAAAGGGTATACCAAACAGACTTGAACGTGAACTGGATTGAAGCAAAAGTCATTAAAAATGTTAGAAACAAAAAAGACCTAGAGATGAAAGAAAAAATAGAAATACTAAAAGCATGTAAAGAAAATATCGTAAGAGAAGATAAAAAGGAAGTTAATTAAGAAAACTTTTACATCTAAATAAAGAACAGAAAAATAGAAACAATAGTATATGTCAAACCGAGTACAACACCAGTATTAATTTCAAAATGGTCCTTTGACCCCTGGAACTACAAAAAGTCTGCGTTGATAGCATACTTTAGAAGATGCCTAACACACTGCTCTAACAAAAAATTCAAGAAAAGAGAACTAGAAAGAATATACTTCTGGGGCAAGAAGCTTGGCTATAGCAAAAGATTTATGATGAAATTATATAATGAGCAAAAAGAAGAACATCAAAAAAGTAAAGAAACCATCCAACCAACAAAAACTACACGAGATTTAAGAACACAAACAGATGAAACCCGCCTCTCTATACCATTCCGACTACATAAGAACAGAACGATAAAGAGAGCACTGAAAAACAAAAGAAATAAATATACTTATATAAGGCCACCAACAATTTTTGACATACTACGAAATGAAAAACATAAATATGACGAAGAGTACAAATCTGGGGTATATAAAATTCCAGCCCGCAACATGGAAAATAACAATGAAGAAATATATATCGGAGCAACAGCCAGGAATTTCAAAGAAAGAGTGGCGGAGCATAAGGAGAACATCGCGAAAGGAAAACTAAACACAGCTTTAGCACAAAGGGTATACCAAACAGACTTGAACGTGAACTGGATTGAAGCAAAAGTCATTAAAAATGTTAGAAACAAAAAAGACCTAGAGATGAAAGAAAAAATAGAAATACTAAAAGCATGTAAAGAAAATATCGTAATTAATATAAAAAGGGCAGAAGAAGTTAGTAATGCGTGGAAATATATAATAGAAAACCACCGCCCCTAAATAAATATATAAAATTTATAATTTAACGTATAATATTTAATTTAACATATAATATTTAAGTTAACATAAAACACTTAATAGAATAAGCTATTTATTATATTTATTATATATTATTCCATTCTATACAAGTTGTGTATGGATGCGTCTACTAGGGAACATAGATTCCCTATAGAACAATTTATTATATGTAAAATATTAATTAATAACAATATATATGTAACGTAATTTTAAAATTATGTAATTTGAGTTATGTTCGAATTTTGAATATGTTCTATAGTTCCAATAACCATGTTAACTGATGATGGTATCAGAGATACCGAAAAAGTTTTTAAGTTTTAATAAAAGAAAAAACTAAATATAACTGATGAAGTGCTTATATTTAAAGTTAGTATCATTATTGAACTGTTTATAAATTAACAAGAGTAAGTTTGTGACATGCAATGCTTTTTTTTTAACCCATTCAATAAGAGTCACATGCTTTGATAACTATAATGGAAAAGTAAATTTAGGGTGTTAAGGAATCCTTCACAGTAATGCGGTTTTTGAAGTTTCTTTAACTGCTGCATTCATATATTTATTGCATTAGAGAATTAATTATAGATTGGAGTACACAGTACTCCAATCTATTCAGTCTAAATTTCAGTAGTTTAACTTTGTTAAACTACTGAAATTTAGATTTTATTCGAAATTTTGTTGTTATTTTTCATTTTTAATGCAGAACATCTAATTTGTTATCTATTTGATATTTATTATATTTTTCCTTAAGAACTAAGTTTTAACAGCATGTATGATCTTTATTTTATATATATATCAATTTAAAAAGTTTGATAGGTTTAATGATTATATTAACTCCATCTGTGATAAATGGTTAGAAATATAACTGGCATATAATTTTGCTACTGAATGCAATACAACAACAAATATTATAGCTTTATCAATATTCTCTTGTATAATCATATATTAATCAATCTATATAATACATATAAAATATTTATTATGAAATAGCTACAGACAGAAGGAGCATATAAGTGACCAGACAGAAGGAGCATATCAAGTGGTCCGGACGCCCTGAGGAACTTCAGATCAGTAAGCCAGATTTTGAGAAAGAGTAAGAAATATTTCGAAATGTCCTTGGGGCGAAATGTAGGGGACGAATTGTCGGAGGTGAAATGCAGGGGGCGAATTTTCCAGACCCCGAATTTTGCTATTTAATTAACATATAACATAATTATAATAAATTATTAAATTATGCTTTATTTTTAAACTTTTGTCTATTATTTTTGAAATTTTGTAAACTTTTGTACTAAAATTTCAAAAATAACAGACAAAAGTTGTTATTTCCAAGTATTTTGCTCACAATGAAAATATTTAAAATTAGTGAATTATCTCCTTTATCATCACATATTTATATTCACTTCAATGTTAATTATATCTGTGTATCACATGTATATGTTAGTGTTATTTATACCACACTGATTTACAGTTTTGGTAATTAAGAAACATATAACTACCAGCACTATTAAGCAGTCCAGGAACGATCTTTCAAAAAATTTTAAACTTTTTATTACGAGAGAAACGTTTTCAGCTTTACATTAGCCCTCCTCAGCTTTCAAATTACATGCAATTTTATCGAACAACCAACTGTTTAATAAGCATTGGTGTTCTAGAACTTCACACAAAATACAAAATTTCAAAAAAATAATAATTATGCATATTCTTAACAAACTTAAGCTTAATATATAATATACATAATCACTTATAATAATTTTTTAAAATAAAAGGAAATTATTATTTAACAAATATAAGGAAGAAAGTTTTTCTAATCTTAACAGAGTTTAGTTTCAGCTAAAACTCATGACTCCCGTTGGTGTGGATCTTATTGTTTAAGCGAAAAGGCAGTAATAAAGTAATAAATGATAAACAGTCAGTTGAACTATCTAACGCCTGGAAATTCGCGCTTAAACAATAAGATCCACACCAACGGGAGTCATGAGTTTTAGCTGAAACTAAACTCTGTTAAGATTAGAAAAACTTTCTTCCTTATATTTGTTAAATAATAATTTCCTTTTATTTTAAAAAATTATTATAAGTGATTATGTATATTATATATTAAGCTTAAAGTTTGTTAAGAATATGCATAATTATTATTTTTTTGAAATTTTGTATTTTGTGTGAAGTTCTAGAATACCAACGCTTATTAAACAGTTGGTTGTTCGATAAAATTTCATATAATTTGAGAGCTGAGGAGGGCTAATGTAAAGCCGAAAACGTTTCTCTCATAATAAAAAGTTTAGAAATTTTTTGAAAGATCGTTCCTGGACTGCTTAATAGTGCTAGCAGTTATGTGTTTCTTAGTTATTACTGTTATATTTATTTTCTTTCTGGGTGTATTAGAATCCTTTGAAAGCAATTATATTAGTATTTATTACAGTTTTGGTAATTTTTAGCTATTTTTATACAAAATTCAGAAATATCAGATAATCAGGATTACTGGACATCCAATTTCCCTATTAGTCTATTCCTAAGAGAGTCTACAGTATTATAAAATTATTTTATGCTTAAATTTTAATTTATATTGTAATATGCTTAAGTAATTGTTTCACTATAATTGTGTTAATTAATATAAATTAATAATGATAAATCAAAAGCACTTTACAACTATTAAGAAAAATTTTGATTCTATTAAAACTATATTCACATATCTTCACACACAATATGAATCAGCAGAGACTACAAATTTTATACTTACCATTTTCCACTTCAAAGTAAGATTTTTTATTTCCTTTTGCATTAGCAGTTAATTTTTCTGTGATTTCCATTTGTCTTAAAACATCTTCTTTTATTTCTTCAATGTTTTTATACAGATCAGCCTCAAAATCAAATGGATCTAAAACCTCCATCAATTCCTGAAACTGTAACTTTGTGGAATAATAATAAACATCATCATCTCCTTCACTAAAATTGAATAAAAAAGAATGTGTTAAACGTATTATTTAAAAAAAAATTATTAAAATATAAGTTATGAGAGATGCATATTATTTTATGAAAATAATCAGTTTTATGAAACTTTTTGTAAAATATAAGTTTATAAAATTTAATTATGATAGATTATCATTAAAATTATATTTATATTCAAGAATATTAATTCAATAACTTGAATATAATAGATAAAAGTCTTTTAAAGAATGTTTAACTTTTATCTTTAATGTTATAAAAATAAATTTTAATAATTTCTAAATAATGCAGGTATGTTCTCAATTTAGCAGGATTTAAATCAAACCCTGTCATGTGATAAATCAGATTTGATTAGAAGTCAGAAATGCTCAAAATTTATGGATTTCTCACTAGTAATGTTTAGTAGGACTTAATAAACATAAAGAAACAACATAAACATCAAGAATCAGACACAAGAAAATAAAAAAATAAAATGCTTTCCACATATTAGATCAATGGATCAGGGGACTCAAACTCATGTAATTGTAGTGAAATTTTTCACTGCAATTCTATGGATCCAATTTCATGATTTCATGGGTTCAATTCACTCATTAGTTGCATTACTTTTAAGTAAAGATAAAACCTTTACTTAAAAGAAATGTTTGTTTCTACAGGAAGAACAAAAATGATATTTTAATCGTAAAAGAGAATATGTTTGTGATTCAAAATATTGAAATTCTTTTCTGATAAGTCTCTAGAATTGGTTCTAAAAAAATAAAGGCAATACTTGTAGTTATACAACTACAAGTACTGATGAAGACCTCAAAGAAAGGTAAAAAACGTTTTACTAATAAAAGTATATCCTGTTACAATAGCTGAATAATTGTTTAGGAAAAGTATTGACATTAGAAATAGTCCAACTGTTAAGAAAGACATTTAGAGAATGTATATTGAAGGAAATTTATCTTACCAGGTTGATATTAATCCTTATACCTTTAAGTTTAAAATCTGTTTGGAAAAGAAGACTGGAAGAAAATTGGTTTTCAATCATAGAAACATATTGTTAAATGTTCTTAGAGGAAACAAGGATGATGTTGATAGGAACCTAGCCCTGGATATTTATGAGATTCCATTAATAATGATATATAACAAAATGAAATATATGTAGAAATGTAGGGTATAATTTAAGATCATTATGTAAGTGTATTAAGGAGCATATGTACAATGTAGATAAGAACTTGGAGAATACAGCCTTAGCATAAAGGATGTTACACTGTGATATTACTATCCAATGGAGGATGCAAGATTAGAGTCTATTATAAAAGAGCTTCTTAAATAGAAAGTTGCAGAGACTTTGCAGATCTATAGGAGGAGAATTGATAATAGCTTCTCAATTAATAAGCTGGAACTTAATGCAGAAAGTCAAACTTGGAAATGGAGTAAAACGAATTCTTAAATTAAGTTGTTTTTCTTATACTGTATGTATGTTCACAGCAGTGCTGGATCTAGGATAAAGCAAGCAAGGCAGTCGCATAGAGTGAAAATTGTGATAGGTATGAAAATGCAGTTGCAATTTCACACATTTACAGGCTTAATTATATTTATCTTGACAATATTTCATGCTATAGAATCAGTCTAAAAAGACATAATGGTGTATTTTTCTAATGGATAATACTTATCAAGGAAGAGAAAAACTAGTGCAAACTAAATTGTTATTATTTACATGATTGAAGACAAAATGAATATTTGTTACCCTCACATTTTCCCACATTGGCATAGCTCAATCAGGATATCATAATAGTATATATGTTTTATTTATTATTATTGTTTTTAACATAGATGTCACTTTATTTTCATTAAAAGCTGTATATAATACCAGTCTAGGTTTACTATCTCCCAACTCAACCAAAGTTTTTTGTATGTTTCTCAGTGACTGTGTATCTGATGTCATTACATTCGTGATTCTAAATTATTAGATATGTTTATATATTAATGTGTGTGAATGAAGAGAAGAGGGGTGCCATTTTCTAATGTTGCTTCAGATGATAAAATATCTAGATCTGGTGCTAATTCACAGTTTAATTTTTATTGGTAATTTTTTACAATGCATTTTTATTTTTCTTAGTGTTATTTTACCCTGTAAATTTTAATTTTTAATTAATGTTATGATTAATTACAAATATGTCATGTGCATTAAATATTTGTATTTGTTAACTTATTGCTGTTATTATATAGAACATATTCTTAGTTTGTTCAGTTTTGAACTTTATATGTATGACTGAAGAGGGTCTTAAATAGAGGCCAAAAGTACTAGCCACTCAAACTGTAACAATTTATTTTATTGAAATGTCTATTTATATTTTTGCCTACCTTTGTGCTGTAAAACTTTGATCATATTTAAATAAAGAAAAATGAACCATGTTTAGAAAAGTTTTATTTTATAAGCTGTATTCCAAATATTTCTGTGTATTTTTCTGTTCATTTCAACCCATTTTATTTATTTTGTGACTTGCTAAAGAGTTGCAATCTAAAATTTGAAAAACCCTGCTCTATACAGTAGTAAAACAGTATTCTATACTGTGATACAAAGACTTAACATTAAAAACAGTTATATTAAAGAATAAGCACATAAGTCACATGGTAAAGCAGTCACTTATATCTTGGAGGATACAGATTCAATTCCAAGTCCTACATCCAGGGTTGCAGAGTCAGATGGCAAATGATCAACTCCAACTCAACCTTTTAAAAAAGATTCCAACTTCCTAAAATTTGTAAGGTCTGACCCCGACTCCCAACTCTGGGCAGTTTAAAAATCCAACTCTGACTCTACTCAAAAACCTCTGACTCTGCAACCCACGGTCACAATATCGGATGATAAATGATCCAACTCAGACTCCACCTTTAAACAAAATCCAACTTCAACTCAGGCAGTTTAAAATTCTGACTCTGACTCCATTACTCCCAACTCCACAACCCTGCCTACACCTTCAATTTTTCAGGAGAGATGTGTATCTATCCTGTTCTATTAACTAAAACCAATCTAATGCCCATAAAATTCATGTTTGTATTTCTGCATTATAACTTTATCCATTACAATCGATACATTTTTATTTTTAATCAGGAAATATTTATGTAAGTATGGCTCTATGGATAGTTCAGATAATAAGTACAGAATCATGAGTAAGCATGTGTGTATGTCAATGTATCTACTTTTCTTAGTCAAAATTTTTGCTCTGAAACAAATTACTTCATTTTAACATTTTGGTCTTGAAGTGACATAACATAATTTTGGGGAATAACTATATATGCCTAATTCTTATTTTTTATTAATATATTAATAAAAGTAATATTAACAGAAAAACACATTTATATCATTAAATCAGAAAAAATTTTTTAATATTTAAGAAAAATAAAAATTTTCTTAAAACTTGCTTATTATCAAGAATCTATTTAATAGTAATAAAACAAAAATGTTTTTCTAATGAAATATATATATTTTTTCATGATGATAATTTTCTATAAATAACAAAATTATTTCACAAAAGAAATTACTCCTATCATAAATCAAACTAATTAGGGGAATTCTCAATATAATTTAATTTCAAATTAATATACTAGAGGTAAATTTGGCTGTTTTAGATTACTTGAGAAATTACTCATTTTTCTAAACAAAGCTATTGTATTCTCCAGTAGATAAAAAGCATTTTATCCTAAATAAACTTGGATGTTTTACAAAGAAAAGTATAAATATAGATATTTATTGTGGGATTCCAGGCAACACTTCTCACATTCCTCTTTTTCATTCACATCAGATATTGAACTATTTAATGTTCTATTCTTGCAATGTTTTATAAAAGATACTTTTACAAAATAAACAAGATTGTTTACTGATAAATTTTTATAATAAACATTCTGAGGTAAACTTGAGAACCAAAAAATGGTCAACTGATTAACTTCACAAAGTGCTATCTTTCTTTAATTAAATAACTTTTTTCCTATATAATGTATCATTTTTTACCATTTATTGAATTTATTATGTATAGATTTGCAATTTTATTTTTTCTTTATTATTATTGTCAAATTAAAATGTATAAAAAATTGTAAAATTAAAATTGTAAATTCAGTAATTTTAAATGAATCATATGATGGCAAGGTAAGTTGTTTTTGATGATGATGCTCCTATCAATATCAGAAGAAGCTGAACTTTATCTGTCAACTTGTAAAATGAAGAACAAGATCTTATTCAGAGGTTTAGCAACAGAAAAAGGGAACAAGAAAATAAAACAGAAAAAATAAAATGAAAAGGATGGCTAATTAAGAGTTCAAAGAATATTTTTTAATTTGAAAGAATTGAGAAAGATGGGAAGTGGATGAAAATGAGTAAAATGAGCAAATCTGCAGAGGGCTAATTAATGCAAAGTAAATATCACAAACAGAAAAAGTTTTTATTCCTTAAAGTTTTTTCTTGCAATTTGACTTTCTAAAAACAATCTAATTTTAGAAAAGTAGTCAAGTCAATAATACTAATCATTACAAAATGAATGCCATTATTGGCCAGACTACAATATAGAATATGGGGGCAACTAAAACAGATATTATTTTTATGCAGAAACAATAACTGTTTTTTTTTTAAATAAAAGTGACAGTGTTAGTAAATTTTACCAGTCAACTGAAGAGTAGAGTAGTTGGCTATGAAATGTAATTCAGCTAGTTCTACTATATATCAATATTTAATCTGTTACATGCTTGTAACTACAGAAACTGACAGATATGTACGCCAGAAAACATTTGTAATTAAATCTAATTAATATTCATAAATTTATTAAAATTCATCTTTACTTTTTCATCAAAAAAATTAAAAAATTTTTTTGTATTTACAGGTACTCCTCACTTAACAACTGAGTTCTCTTTCCATGACTTGGTCATAGAACGAATTGATCGGTAAGTGAGTAACTTGTTCACATATATTTAGAAAATATTGGAAACAAATTTCAACTTAAAAATTTATATCTTAATTATACATAAAATATTTTTCTTCAACAGATTTTTGGAACTACAAGTGTGGGGAATTACATGCAATAAAAATCATGTGACAGATATGGGTGAAACCAAATTTTCCGTTAAAAAAGTCTTAAGCTTGGATGTAAGTTTGAGTAGTCATTAAATAGGCAACAGGTTGTTAAGTGAGGAGTATTTAGTTTCTATGCTTCTCTATAATTATGGAATTATTTTTTTTTTTATATTCATTCATTTTGGGAAGCATTCATTGAGTATACAGTGGGTCATCATTTAATATCTCCTCAGTTAATATCATTCTGCTATTAAGTCACAAGCAAAAAATAAATTAATTAAAAAATAAAAAATTTTAAGATAGTGAAATGGAATAAAATCCTATTTTATTATATTTTTCTTTAAAACAAAATGAAAAAGAGGTGGAAATCTATAATAGTTATAGAAAACAAGGTAACCATATTTTATACAATTACTAATTCAAGTATACAATATTGTTTGTGAACAATATATAAATTAAATTACACAGCATATAGGACATTTGGCTTGATTGATTAATGGAAATGCTTCAGCTTTCCAACCAGAAAACTTGGATCAAATTAAGAACCTATCCCTTTTAAAATTTATATAAGAAGTCTATGCCAGGCTCTTATATCCTGGACCTTTATTATCGAGCAGATCTTCACCAGTGTTGGTAACTTATGATAAAGCCTGGAGTGGTACAACTATTTACTGATTAGTGAAGTGAATCCTTTCAGTGCAAGACATTTCAATTTCTGCCTGTAATCATATGTCAGCAATTAATTAAAATTAAATCTAATTAATATGCAAAAAAATTGTGAAGAGGTTGACTCTGACCTACCCTGTTTATTATTTTATTATGCTCTTTTATTATTTATCATTATTTTCAGTATTCTTTAACATATTATATTTTAGTTTAAGAGTTAACTTACTTCCACATTCTCCATCATAGCATTTAGTAATCATGTGTTACGGAACAGATAGCCATTTTCCGAACAAGCTCTCTCTGCTATTGACGTTATCTAATCTAAATAAATTTATCACTGACCCAATGTGAGAATATAAGAATGATCTCCTATCGATGTTTTGTTCGGGATATAATTAATTTGTAAAGAGGATGACATGAATTGATTACTCTGTAAACTAATAAATTTGATATTGTTACATGACTATGAAAATGAACCAATTCGGGACTAAGTCACAAGGTATAAAACCGTATGTGTCCGACGACACAGCGAGATGTTGTATTGAGACAGAACTGGAATAGTGACATTCAAACTTCTTTTAAAGGTCTATAATTGCTTGAACTTTGTATTGGTGTGGAAGTATTAGAATTTAAGTAAGATTTAAGGTTATTTGTTGTGAATAATTGGATTTTTGGATATTTGAATTTTGATTAAATAAGTTTTGTTGGTTATTTAAATTTAGCTTTATTATTGCTTAAATAAAGCTTTGTTTACACTTTTTTTATTAAATATTTTTGGAGTCTAATAAATTTATATTTTTATTGTTTAACTTGTTTTGAGAATCTATTCAATTTATTAGTATCAGTTTCTAACACTGTTTCGTCATTTTAGATCTAACACTTGTTTGATACTTCTAGCTGTATGTTTTTGCTGGTTAGTTGTTATTTATTGTTTTGATTTAATATATTTATTTTAGGAAATAGGGCCAAACTCTGGATTTGCAGAGTCGTTAGACCGTTAGGTTAGTTATAATTATTTATTATTGGTATTTGTTAAAATAAGCGACTTTGCAAATCAAATTATTATATCTCACTTAATTTTTGTCAAAATCTTTTGAAATTTTCATAATTTATAACATTTTTCACTATCTACAAAATAAGCATTTTTTGGAATTTTATTTTTTTCACAACTTTTCCTTCTGTATATGAAATTACAGAAAATATAATATTTTTATATGAAATCTTATCTAATGAAATAAGATTTTTAGATACCCAAATCTACTCCGAACAAAACAAGCCATGAATGAAAAAATTTGGATAATATTTTCAGAAATAATTTATAAAACCAAACTTACTTACATTATCTACTTTCGTTACTTAACATTTGTTCAATGAAGTTGTGATATAATTATTAAAAAAAACTTTTATAATTTATATGAAATATCATTATTTTTATTAATATTTCATATTTATTATCTTGTTCTTATTTCATTTGTACAGTTTTTAGGAGTATTTTTTATAAATATTTTTATATGTATCAAAAAATTCTCACACACAAAAATAGCTAAAATATTCTTATTTGTTCTAATTAGAATGCAGTTGGCTTATTGTAGTAATCCACCTAATACCACATCCTGTGGGATAAAATAGGCTTGGCTGCAATTTCCCAGGAACCAAGTGGCTGCAGTGAAGGAATAAAAGTGCCATGCCCATTTAAATGGCCACAAGATGTTTATGATTTTCTCCTAAATATCAATGAAAATGAAGCAAAAAATGAATGATTACAATATATGTTTGTTTATTTTATTATAACAGAATTAACCAATATTTTCCTATGGTATCTATATTATTTTTTCAGTTTTAAGCATTTTATAGTTCATCATATGAAAAACTCAATTTTTACTTAAAATATTATCATCTCATCAACACGATGGAATAAAAGAAATCCAAATTCTACCACATGGTTCCATTCAAAACGATGTTTGTAAAAACATAATTTAAAAAATATTTCAACTGAAAAAAAATTTAGAACCACTATCAAAAATGGGCATTTTCATATAATCAATAAAAAAAACCAATTCACAATAGCTGGATTAATAAAATCTGGATTAAATTTTTTTAAACCTTTTCTTATGGTTTTTCTTATCACTTTGTTTTGGTGTGTATAGACATCATGATCTAATTATACCTATGTGTCAATGATGTCTATACACATAAAAGGCACTGAATAAGTTAAAAAAAAGATATTAAAAAACTAATGATATAACATCTATAAATTCTAAGCTGTCTTTTATTAGAAAATAATTTATTTACCTATAAAGCATTTTTAAAATTAAAGTTTACAATTAAACTTTTGTTTCATCTCATTTCAGTATTGAACAATACAATAATATTTAAATGAAAAAAATTATCAAATATTTTCTTTTCATTTCTATAAATTTCACAATTATTCTCTCAAAATATAAATGTATATATTAAAAAAAAAATGACTCCTCTCATACAAAAATAGCTATAATTTTAGCTAATTTGCTCTAACTGATACATCAAATAACTGTTTAATAATACAAGATATCCAGAGGAATATAACCCTAATTTATAATATTAGGTCAATAGGAATTTTGTGACTTCATTAATACCATTTCAGTTAAAGGTGCAATTTTCAAGAAACTAATCCCAATGTTAAAAATTTTTTCAGGAACCTAACCCCAATGTTAAACAAGGATCCACTGTATTAAGTCAAAAGTTACATAATTTTCTTCTGTGACTGTTTAGCAATCAAATAAAATAATTTTTATTGATAGATACTATATGTCTATTAAATAACTATATGTCTATTAATTAAAACAAGCCATTAATGATGAAATTCAGGAAATATTTTGAAGTACAATGGTTTATAAAACTTATGCAAACTTTCTTAACTGAATTTCATAAATTTATCAGAATTTTCATTTTTAGTCAAATAAGTCAATAGTTCCTCAACTTATGAACTTAATTCATTCCTTTCAACGGTTCATAACTTGAAAAGTTTGTATCTTGAAACCCAGTTTTCCATTTTATCTTATGGAAAATCAATTAATCCGTTCCCAGATTTAGAAATTTTGAAAACAATAAAAAAAATATGCATTCGTGTAAATTATTATTATTTTTATTTTTGAAATCTTTGGTTTTACATGCTTTGTATAAAATCATCTTCCATTAAATACAAAAAAAAAAATAAATTTTCTTGTGACTAGTTTTGTAATTCGGGTTTCGATTTGTTGTCATCAGTTGCTTCTTTTGGTCTCTTAGACTTTAACTCTCCTCCAGAGTTAAAAATTAGTTAACAAAGAATTCGATATAACCAGCAATTATTATGTAGATCTTTAATATTCTCAAGAATAAACAGTCTTTAACAATCTTCAACACATTAACAGTTATATATGAATATTTCAAAAAATAATTAGGATATTTTTATACAAAACTTATAAAAAATATTTTACAAATATAATATTAAAAAGCATCACAATTCGTATCTTGAGAATAAGTTCATATTTAGAGGCCAAAATGGGACATGAAAAAGTTTGTACTGTAAATATATCACTGTATATTATTTGATACACTTTCTTTACATTTTTATAAATTTCACAATTATTCTCTAAAAATATAAATATATATATTAAAAAAATAACACAAAAAATATTTTACAAATATAATATTAAAAAGCATCACAATTCGTATCTTGAGAATAAGTTCATATTTAGAGGCCAAAATGGGACATGAAAAAGTTTGTACTGTAAATATATCACTGTATATTATTTGATACACTTTCTTTACATTTTTATAAATTTCACAATTATTCTCTAAAAATATAAATATATATATTAAAAAAAAACATGACAATTTAAAAATGACTTCTCTCATACAAAAATGGCTATAATCTTAGCTAATTTGCTCTAATTGATACATCAAATAACTGTTTAATAATACAAGATATCCAGAGGAAATTACATGAGAAATCTCCCAAGAAACAATCTATAGGAGATTGCATGCAATACCATTTAAAATATCATTTCAAATTGATATTCCAGCAAGCCAGTCTCACAGAACAGAAGAAAACTAAACATACACTGTCAAAACTGATTTCTGAACAACTCCAGTATTGTTCTCCATACAGATTAAATAACATTCTCAAAACACATCTGAATGGAAAAAACACAGAGTGATATAGAGGACACAGGCAAAACCTGAATCACTCCAAAGAAAAACACGAACAACACTTACAAAATGCCAGTACCATCACCTGAAATTTTCCAAAGAACGAACTATTCTCCCACGCAAGGAAGGAGGACGTGGCCTTATTGACATCCCACATTTACACAACAGACGGATCTATAATCTGAGAGAGTTCTTCCATAAAAAACAATATACATCACAACTACAGAAAATTATTGTCTTGACAGATAGAAACATAACACCATTAAATCTTCAGAACGACACTCCATGCCAAATAAACAACACTGCACACATACAAGAAAAGAAAACATCCTGGTGTAGAAAGGAACTCCATGGCAGACACCCACACGACCTTCAGAAACACTTCATTGATTCTAAAGCGTCAAACAGCTGGTTAGTTGGGGGATCTATTTACTGAAACAGAAGGTATTATAATTGAGGAACATTTAATGAGGAACATTTTCAGCTTATATTAGCCCTCATCAGCTCAATATTTTACTTTTTTGCCATACCCTAGTTACAGCACTGAATACAAATATCCAAAATTAGCACAAATGAGCAGACCTAATTACTTAAAAACTTTATTAATGAGGAACATTTTCAGCTTATATTAGCCCTCATCAGCTCAATATTTTACTTTTTTGTATTTTACTTTTAAATATTAACTTCCAGAAAATTAGATTTATTTATGCATATAATTTAGCAGAATAAATATTTTTGAAAATTACATAAATTTAAGATAATATTTGATGAAAATTTGAAAATTATTAACTAACAAAAAACCATAATGATGGCAAGTTTATTGTTTTAGCTATAAATTCAAAAATCACTTTGCACTTAGCTGAGGTCCAAAATGATTTAATAATATTTCTGAAATTCAAAATAAAATGGCAAGTAATAAGCTAAATAGGTAATATCCATCATAAACTGTTATGCTATAGTATTTATAATTGTATTTATGTTAATGTTTTTGAAATGCTTTAACATCAATAGGTAAAATAACTTTCTGGTATCCAAGAATCAATTAAAAATTATTTTGGAATTAATGTGAAATGATTTTTTAATTTATGAATTTTCACTTAACAAACAGTTTTTAAGGCCTTTGTAATATTTATCATCATAAATTTGTTAAAATTTTATTATGCATTTAAAATAAAATTTTTGCAATTTTTTTTTATAAGGGAAAAGGAACAGGAGGTGGTCATAGAACTCTTCTTTATGGTCATGCAGTTCTTTTACGACATCAAAATAGTAATATGGTAAGTCTTTATACAAAAAAATTATAATTTGAAATTGTAAATTGTAAAATTTATAATATGTAATTTGTTCCTTAATGTTTATCATTAGGCCTCTCTCAGATATTTTTTGCAATTTGTATCATTAACTTGAATTAATTTCCTTAAATTTTTAGATTTATTCCTTAATTATAAATATAAAAATTTATAACTACAGTAGACTCTTAATTATCTAAAGCTGGATTATTTGAATTGCAGATTAACTGGGGAGAAAAAAGAAATATTTATTTAGCAATGTTATATCCTAAATGTGATATCTGAAAGATTAATTCATATCTCAAATATCTTTATTATATCTTACAAAATTGGTTATCAAAATTAGAATCTTAATTAAAAATCCAAATTTTGTAATAATATGCTTTCTAATATATATATTTATTTTTATTATACATAACATAGGAGTATTAAACATAGAAGTAATTGCATATTTGATTGCAAATCACACAACTTTTATGATATTCATGTTGTAATATCAAATTTTATAAATAAATTCACCTAATTACTATTTTTATTTATCCCTTATTTCTCATATCAAGATTTGAAAGGAAATTAAGAAAATAAATTCCTATAATTTTTCTGATTTAATTTTTATTAAAGTGCATCTAGCCACTAGCAACTGTTAGAAATTTTAGATTTCTATTATTTTGAATTTCCAAAGAAACATTATTCAAATAGCAAATTAAAAGATAGAAAAATATTCAAAGAAAATTTCACCTCAACATATGGAAAAGAAATGCAGCTAGTCAACACTAATTACTGGAAGTGCAGATCAATATCCTATGTGATTCATCACTATATTGTATTTTTTGTAGATAGTGGTTCAGTATTATTTATTAATCAATAAAAATAATCAACAAATAATAGTATTGCACATTATATAATTTAGAAGTTTTACACTGAATTTAAATTGTATGTTATAAATGTGCCTAGGAAAATATATTTTCTTAAGTTCATGAGTAAAATACTCCTTTTACATAATACTTCAAGTTAGAGAAAAAGTCAACACTAATTTGCAGTAAAAACATAAAACATTTATTATTCATAATATTTTCAGCAAATAAACTCAGCCAACTTCAATGATATATAAAAGAATAGTATTACATAATTTAAATTTACAACTGGAATAATATTCTAAGTTTTGAAAAATTCTAGCATAAGATTCATATTATAAACATGTGTTTAACCAGTGCAGAATAGTACTCGTAGTAGCTTGCATAAACAATTTGCTAAAAATATAAATACAGATAGGCTTCGATTAGCGTGACTTTGAATAGCGCAAATTTGATTAGTGCGACTTAAAAAATTGATACTGTTATTCGGTTAGTGCGAGAAAAGATTCGATTAGTGCGAGTTGTAAACACAGATCAGTCTTACTAACAAAGCTCCTTTTATGATGTCAATTAACAAATTACCATTAATTTTTGGTTAGTAAAACCGGACGAGGAGCAGTCCAAGAACGGTCACACGATTTTGAAGGGGTGAAACATCAGAAAGTATATATAATATATATTTATAAAATATCATTTCATCAATCATCCAATACCATTTAAAATATCAAAGTATTGTTTATTTTCTTATTAAATATCAGTGAAAATGAATGATTGATAAATTATATTTGCTTATTTTAACAGAATTAAAAAATATTTTTTCTTTCTTTCTATTCTTTTTTTAATTTTAAATGCTTTATAGTTTATTTTATGAAAAATTTATTTTTGTTTGCTTAAAATTCCAATAAAGGAAGAATTTTTTTACAAAATATTAGATACCTACACTAATTAATTTTGTAAAAATGAATTTACAACTTAATGTGAATGGTGAAATTTACTATGTTCATGGTTAACATTTACAACTTAATGTGAATGGAGAAATTTACTATGTTCATGGTTAATAAATGGTGAAATTTACTATGTTCATGGTTAATTATATCATCAAAATTTCGAGTACCTCGGTAGTGTACGTGTACAGTAGCGAGAGTATCTATTATTTTACACTACAAAGTATCCACTATGTTTACAGTTTAATGTGAATAATGAAATTTACTATGTTCATGGTTAATTATATCATCAAAATTTGGAGTATAAAATTTACTATGTTCATGGTTAATTATATCATCAAAATTTGGAATAACTCGGTAGTGTACGTGTACATTAGTGAGAGTATCCATTATTTTATTTTTTCTGTATGTATGTGTACACTAGCGAGAATATCCATTTTTTTATTTTTTCTTTTGTGTATAATAGCGACACTATCCATTATTTTACACTACAAAGTATCCAATAGTAGCGAGAGTATCAATTATTTTAGACTACAGAATATCCATTATTTTATTTTTCTTTTCGAATAGAATTTTATAAATATGTGCCTTGAAACTGTAATGTGTTCTAGTTTATGTGGCAGGCCATATAAGATGCCTTCACGGGCCAGATCCAGCCTGCAAGCTGCCTTTTGCCTACCCGTTATATACTCTACCTAGTGATATTCATTTACAGTAGATGCCTTCACGGGCCAGATCCAGCCTGCAAGCCGCCTTTTGCCTACCCGTTATATACTCTACCTAGTGATATTCATTTACAGTGTCGATTGTATTTAAAATTTTTAAATCTTTGCCATGATGCCAAGAAATGATTTTACACTTTCAAGTAAAATTGCTCTCCTGGATAAAATTAAAAAGATAGCCATTTAATACAAGCCATAGCAGATTCACTGATAAAACTGGTGTACCAAAATCTACCGTAGTGAGTCTCCTACAACAAGAAAATCAACTGTGTGAGGAACGGACATTATAGAAAGAAATTCCGGGTACATCCAAAAGAAAGCATGATGGAAAGGATCCAGAAGTTGAAGAAGCAAAGAAGAAGCAATTTTCTGCTTAGTACTTAAGTAATAAGCAGAAATAAAACCTTTATTTCACAAAGGAACGTTTTCACAACTAACTGATTGATTATTAGCAATCAATCAGTTTAATAAAGCTGATGTACACCAGTGAATGGTCAAAAACGTTCCTTTGTGAAATAAAGGTTTTATTTCTGCTTAGTGCTTAAGATTTCTTCTTTACTTTGATTAGTTGCAGAATGTCTACTGCTTTAGTTGAAAAAGCATTAGATCAATGGTTTTCTATAGTTAGTGGGTGAGGCGTGAATATCAGTGGAACAATTGTTGAAGGCAAAATCAGAGGAGATCGCTAAAAATTTAATAATTAGGTACCTATTTTAATAAGCATTAAAATAGATACCTAATTATTATTTTTTAACTACTTATGTAATATGTAGGTAAATAAATATTTTATTTTAGAATTTATTATTAGTTTGTTTAATTGGGGCAGCCGTTTAATTGGATTAGTCCCAACATGTCCCAATTAAGTAGAATCAACAATAATTGTTAGAAAGTAAATTTGTTCTAACAGATATTTTATTAAATCTGTGTTTGAAATATTTGAAACAAATGATAATTTTAAAGCAGAAAATAATTTTCAAGAATACATTTTATTATTTAATTTTAATTTGATTATTTTTACTTCTTGAATAAAATAAGCTCAAACAATATCCAAAATTAGAACTTTATATTCTATATTTTTTTGATATTAAAAATTGAAATATATTTGCATAAAATTAAAACTTGATGAAAAATAATAAACAAAGAAAAATAATAAAAAAATTTTTCCAAATTCTGAATGCAAAAAGTAAAATTTAACTTACACAAATATCCTTCGGCATAAAAACCAATATTTATGTCCTTGACGATCAAGTCCTAAGCATTCCTGTCGACTCAAAAGACCACTTTTCTCAATTTCTGTTATACAGTCTGTCACACCAGAAACCTAAAAATTAAAAAATTATTCAATAAGTCAATTTACTGTATTGAAAATTTACATATATTTGATGTATCAAATTCATATATATATATGTATGATATGATATGAACTTGATAAGAAGTCAAGTTTTAGAAAAATCATAATTTTCATAGTGTATATGTAAACAGGACATCTAATATCATTTATCAATTCACATATTTTTTCTTTTATTTAATTAATGATCACACTGAATAAAAGACAGAGTTGAAATATTTATTTTTAAGATGAAATTTTAAATTTTTTTATATATTACTTTATAAAATTAACCATTTTTATAAACAATACACTACAATTGAAAAGCAATACATTACAACAATAAATAATAACATATAAAATTCAATGTTAATTTATATAATGAAAAATGTAAAAAAAATTATGTTTCTTGTAATTTTTAGCCATTAAATATTCTACTACTTTTGTAGATAAAAGTAGAAATAAAAAAACAAAAATCAGAATAACTAAAAACAAAATATTGTAAAAAGGCAACCTCTGTATTAACACTACTTCTACAACATGGTTCATTTTAATACAGTTAAAAAATTGAATATACAGTAATATATGCAATTTTCTAACTATATAATATGTAATTGAATATAAGTATTGTATTATGCAAGCATTGTTGCATAACATGTACTTGTGTAAAAATGTTTTACTCTAACATAGTTTGAGAATTGTGATAAACCAGTATTTTAGAACTTTTCTGTGGGGGAAACTCTATTATGATGTTGGATGTAATTTCTCAACATTTCAAGCACTATTAGCAGGAAACAGTTTTTCATTTATGTAAAAAGTTTTAGTCTCTCTTACAGACCCTCATCATTACAAGAATAATTGAATGGATATTATAGAATGTGCTAATTTGAAGATATCTGGAATACAAAAAAATTAGTTACACACAAACAAGTTCTTTTAAACAAGAATTTTAACAACAAAAACAAGAAATATATCCTTAATAACTTTAAAAACAAAAATAAAATAAATTAAATAACAGTATAATAAGATTAAAAGTAAAATCTAGCTTACATATACATATAAAATAAAGTAAAAATTTAATTAAAAGATCATAAAAAGGCTTTCTGTTAAGAGAGAATCTAATACAATATATACTTTTAATATATAATTTAATACAGCAAAGAGTAAAAAATTAAACAATATGTGTAAAACCATTGCCATGAGAGGGCAAGTTATTCTGGATCAAATGTCATTAATTAGGTCTATCCCTGTTCTACATCTTTCCACCTCTAAACCTGGTTAACTACAAGTAAATCGTTGTAGTTAATTACAAAGGTCTGTTGAAAGACTAATCACATGATTAACTACAATGATTTGCTTGTGTTATCCCCAGCTTGGGCCTGGCTGGCTGGATGTTTTAAATAGGTGTCATCTGTAGCAAGGTGGAACAATTGGGTTTTATTATCATCAATATGTATTATAAATAATTATTTTTCGTTTGGTTTATGAAAATTATTGTCCAGCAACATGATATTAGATTCATGTGAATAATATTTAGTCATTTAAGATTTTTAATTTTTTCATTTATTGAGATTTTTAGATTTTGATTTTATTATTATTATTCATGGTACAGCAATGTGTGCACAGAGTAACTCCGGGGCAAAGTGCCATGTCAGACTCGAGTCAACACATGACTACTTTTAAAACTTAATTGTGTGTTAACTAACTGTCTGTATCAGTGCCAAGAAACTTTCTTACTATGTTGCATGTATTAAGTAGTGATGCTTTTTGTAGTGTTATATATATCTTGGGATATAGATCTAATGTTTTGAGGCTAATGTAGTGTGTGAGGGATTACTCCTGTGGAGGAGAGAATGATGGATAATGTGACTACTTTTTGCATTCTCCATAGACGCTTAATTTCTTGTGAGAGTTCTGTGTATTTGCTAATTTTTTGGGTGAATGCATCCTGGATGTTGTATGTGTCTAGTATTAAGATGTCTATAATGTAGGTAACTTTGTTTTGCTTGTCTATGAGAGTGATGTCTGGTCTGTTGTGGTGTATTGTTTTGTCTGTTAGGATTGTTCTGTCATAGTACATCTTGTGTGTCGAGTTTTCTACAATTGTGTCTGATATGTATTTGTAGTATAGTGTAAGTGTGTTTATTAATTTGTGTTTGGTTGCAAGCTTTTGGTGTATTATATGTTTGCTACTTGGTTGTTAGGATTTTCTTGTATTTTACTAAATTATCAATAAAAGTAAAGCAATAAATGAACAAATAAGTATAAATATTCTATATTTTAACAGAATTAACCAAAATTTTTATATTAATCACAAATTTTTTTCAATTTTATGAATTTACAGCTCATCATACTAAAATTCCATGTTTTACTTAAAATTTCAAAAATAAATTTATCTCACCCCAAAATCAAAATAAGATACTAAAATATAATAGAATAGAAAGCAGAATTAAGATCCAATGAAAAACAGTTCAAATTCTACAATATAATCCATTCACATTTTCTATCATTAGAATGCAATTTAAAAAAATTTTGGCAATCAGAAAATTTAGGACCCATCATCGGAGGCACCTATTTTCTCCAATAAATGCAAAAAACCATTCCATGATAGCTCCACTGTATAACTCAGGATTGAATTTTAATTGTTTTTTATTGTTTTTGTTCCATTGTTTCTGTCTAATCACATCAATGGCAGCAAATGGGTTAATAGTCCTGGCAGAGGCATGAGTATTACCACTTGATATCAGCTACTGTTTACACACTATTTACATGTTCCTCCAATGCATAATTTGGGAAGTGGTTTCCGCTATTGTCCAATTTCCTCCATCAATAATATTTTTGATTTTATCATTAGACAGCATTCCAGGCACCATTTGGAGATCTATGCAGCCAAGTGGACAAGGGCAGAGAGAATCCAACTCCTCAACCTAGCTCCATATGTTTCCCCACCACCAATATGGGACCCACCTAAATGCCACATCTGGGATGGTGAGTTACCTTTCCAACATCCAGGACTTTCAGTGAATGCATATAAAACTCTGTTTTTGGCTGATTGTCCACATTGCTGGCCTTCATCTTTGTTGGTAGGGGTCATGCATTGAAGATTCAGGAATGAACATTTATATGCTATAGACTAGTGGTTATCAACCTTTTTTCTGTTGAGGAACACATTTTAATATTTTAAAATTTGGCAGCACACCTAAATAACAATAATTTAAATTTTTAAATAATTTAAATTTAACAACAAATTTTCATTAACAGATTATTGTATTTATTATAATCAGATTACATCCATATCTTATATGGGATCATTAAATGGCAGCTCTTATTAAATTATAGCGCCACCTACTGATTTTGTTTTTTTAGAGAAACTATAATTTTAATTTAATTTTGATTCCTTAATTTTTAAATTATGAATAACGAGAAAAAATTTTGGCTGTTGCAGAAATTTGAGGGTTAGATTTTTCTAATGATACTCTATTTATAGGAAAATAGTAGGACTGTAAAAGGGATATCCAGCCACCACATTTCATTATTAACATATATGATTCATATGATTACACACATGAATTTCCTATACATACATGCAATTCATTCTTAATTTTTCGCGGTGCACCGTCACAGATTTGGCGGTGCACAGTGGTTGAGAACTACTGCTATAAACACTGTTTGGTACGCTGTAGTAGCGGCACTCTATTGGCAGTTTTTAGAATTAACATCTGGTAAGCATGTGCTTTAACTATCATATATACTCATGTATAAGCCAAGGTTTTTTCTCAGAAAAAATTTCTGAAGTGGGGGGTCATCTTATACACAGGTCAAAAAAAATCAACTTTTTTTGGCTGGAGAAATTGAAGTAATAAGCAAAAAGCCAACTTATTGAGCGTCTCCTGAAGACCAGGAAGGAAATTTTGTAATAATTCATTTAATATGACCTCTCCTGAAGACCAAGAAGGATATTTTGCGATAATTCATTTAATACAATAGCAGGTAAAATTTTATCTTACCCCGAAGTGATCGAGCACGTTGTGCCGCCGACTCCAATTTGTGTCTATATACCATAATCAGGTAGGCGATGGCGTGCTGCAGGATAAGACGCGACACGAAAACTCTCGACAATCAATCAAGAATCTTACTTAGAATTGATATTTGGGTGAAAAATATATTTATTTTTCATTATTATTAATTAAGAATGTTTTAACCATTCATTAGTAATCAATAAATTCTTATTATATTTAACTGAAATAAATTAAAAATAACTAAAATAAATGTTTAATTAAAAATAAAATAACAAAAAAATAATTATTTAAAAATTTGTATTGAAAAAATAACTGTAGATCTATCAAAAAAGTTCATTGTAAGCAAAATCAAAATCACAATCAAGCTTTGAAATCGCAAGCTTAACGTCTAGAAATCATGTTGCATACTTCATCCTAACTGTGTATGACATCATCGTTGGATCATCCATTCATTTTAAAATATGATCAAAGATTTAAATAAAATAACTCACTTTTCAGCTCAACTATAGAGAAAATGAAACTTCAAACAGTCTCTTGGGAGTCATACGAGATAGACATATTCTAATGGAATTTTTACTGGGATAATTTTAATATGAAATTTTTCAGGAAAGAAAACATTTATTCAATAACAACAATAAAAAGAAAAAAATTTTATGCAAATTATCAAAATTTATTACAATTCGTTAATTTGACATTTTCTGAAACTACGTCATCTTAACAATAATGTCATACACCGATATCAATTTCGCTTCAGAATAAAGTAAAATTTTACTTTACCTGAAGCAATGGAGCACGTCGCACCACCAACTCCAACCTGAATTTGTATAAGTGAATCAAATAGGCGACGCTGCACTAATTGACGCACTGCAACGCAGAAATTCTCAACAATAATCCAAGAATCTTATCTGTGCTGGATCACTTCGGGTTAAAGTGATCCAGCGCAGCGCGCCTACTGCTGGTGGGACCCAGTCTCCAAAGGGAATCCAAAGTGATCCAAAGGGAATTATCAAAAGAAGCGAGCTGTTGCTTAGGGCAGAGAGACCTGTGGCCTTACGGATTACGAGGGCATATCAGACTGTCTCAACACAGGTTGGCTGGTCTTGGCAGGTCTGATGCCTTTGCCTTTGGTGGTGGGCAAGAGGCTGCCTTCTTCCGTACTTTTGTGGTCAGGAAGGACACTTCGCACTGTGGACAGATGTACTCGGCCATTACAGAGGGCTGCAAAGGAGATGTTTGGCTATCCATCCCTCCCTTTGTGTTGGCCTTGGCTGGTGAACCGGCCATGTCGGGAATTGAGATCTTTACTGACGATTCCAAAGACGGCATGTATGTTGGCACAGTCTACTGTAATAAACGAATTTAACAGCACTTTTGAGCAGTCCAAAAAAGTCTTTATTCCATCAATATTTAACTTAGAGGAATGTTTACGGCCACCTTTCAAAGGCCATTATCAACTCACAGATCATTTTTTAAATTTAAACAATGCATCTACTGTGTGTATGTTGACGGGATACTGATGAACAGTATCCCATCAGCATACACTGTGTTTCAGGCAGAGCTGTTCGCACTCGGCCGAGCGATGCAATGGCTACTGGATCACCCTGATTCAGAGTCTGTCACAGTTTACTCCGACAGCCAGTCATCACTTCAGGCTCTAAGTGACGGGTACCATAGAGGGCATATGGTACAGGAGATCCGAGGCAAGGTACTAGAGATAAGTCATTGCACAGCTATTGTGTTCCAGTGGGTCCGTGGTCACACAGGCATCATCGGAAACAAGAGAGTGAACTCTGGCCAAGACATCAGCTAGAGCAGTGGTTCTCAACCACTGTGCCGCGGCACACTAGGGCTGTCCAAAAGGCAGTCCCCAGGCCACATGCGGCCTGCGAGGCTTTCACAATTTGTAATGTAATATTACTTTTTAATATTATTTCACTTTTATTGTGCCAGCCAAAAGTTTTTGTTGTTATTAATAATTTAAAAATAATTAAAGAATAAATATTAAAATTAAAATTGTACTTTATATTATTGTCAATAGATGATGCTAAATGTTAGCAGTGTAAGCAATGCTGTAACTAGCCATTCCTGTGACCTATGCAAGAATTTGCATTTAGGCAACTTAATTAATTAGGTTTGGGAAAATAATAATAACCTAAAAATTTGTTGCATATAAAATTAACATTTTAAAGTCTTATTGTTTTATTTGTAAATAAAAGAAAAGTATAGTCTTCAACTAATGACTACTCATACTTAGAGCAATGATGTATTCAGTAAATTCTGTGATTGATCAATACATTTCCATGAGTTTGATTCCTTGTCCCAATGGTTTGATATATGTAAAGTGTCCTTTTCTGCATCTGGTTCTAGTAGTTTTGTGTTCTTTATGTTTAATATGATAATATCTAGTGCTCTTGTAATTTTTAGGAAAAAGAAATCCATAAATTTTGGCATTTATGACATAATCATTCTTACTTATAATAATGGGGTTTGAAATCACCTATACGAGGCCACCGACTATGTTTAATATACTCAGAAATGAAAACAAAAATATTGTAATGATTATAAATCTGGGGTATATAAAATTCCGATGCATAATATAGAACAGTCCCCAGGAGTCAAAAGGCAGTCCCCAGGCCACATGCAGCCTGCGAGGCTTTCACAATTTGTAATGTAATATTACTTTTTAATATTATTTCACTTTTATTTATTATTTTTTTTGAGAGATTAATAAAAAGAATCCTAAAATTGAATTATATTAACTCAATTAATTAATTTTTCAATGGCAGGCCGGGTTGATCACTTTGATTTTACTAATGAATTGGGGTAGTTTCTGTTTCTTAAGGAGTCTGTTTACTTTATTGCTTAAACTTTCAGTGGGATTCTTTTGCAGTAATACTGCATTGGAGTCTAAAATATATTGCTGTAGAAACGATTCATAAGTATCAGTTTTTAGTATAGCAAGCTTTTTAGATTTGTCTTCCCTACTGATTATAATGTGCTGATCAATGATCCAATTAAGAGTCAGTTTTACAGTGCCGTCTTTCCAGCTTGGTAAACTTTGTAAGTCTCTAGTTACCTGGTACGGTCTCTTATCATGTTCATTTAAGAATGCCGAATGCAGCCCAAATCTAATAGACAATATACCCATCCTAGAAAGGTTTTTAGAACCAGTCAACGAATTAGAGGCTGAACAACTGCCTTAGGCTGTTTGCCTATATCAAAACCCATAAGGACCCAATTTCTGCTAGACCGATAGTAGAAAAAATGTGCTCTCCAACATATAACATCGAGAAACAACTAGCTAAATGGTGTTTGAAAAAATTAGAGAATTATGACTACCATGTTAAATTGGCACAAGATTTCTTAAAGCATCTGAATGAGTATGCACCTATAGGGAACGAGACAATGTCAGTACTGGACTTTGAGTCCCTTTACCCATCCCTAAATCTAAATGCTACATGCTTACTATTCTACCATTTCCTCTTAGAACATATGCAAAATGAGGAACTAGACCACACAATATTAAGAGAGATTGCGCACTTAATATGCCACAACTCCTTCTTTACCTTTAAAGGCCTCTACTATCAACAGATCAAAGGTGTCCCTATAGGAAGCCCAACGGCTGGGGTCCTAGCCGAACAGACATTAAGGTGCGTCCCAAAAATATAAAGCCAACTCATAAGTTTGTTTTAAT
>AYEL01079340.1:0-11666 GCA_000484575.1 Olivierus martensii
ATCTATCTAAATTAACCTGCAGTATATTTATGTGGCGCATTAGTATTGTGTGTGTGCGTCAGCAAGCTGACATTGGTACCTGAAGAAGGGGCAATGTCGATCACGGGCTCCGTGATAAGGATCGACTCGGGACTCTCGTGTGTGGCATCCTCTGTTGTACTTGAGACAATTGATACACTGGAATTCCTCTCTTCGAACTGTGCACTGGCTCGAGTCATGGGCAGTTGCCGCACAGTTAGGGCAGACCACCTCAGCTTTACATTGCTTTGCCAAATGACCATAGTCCCAACACTTGTAACATCTACGGAAGCTGTAACAATCCTGCACCTTATGTGACAAATTTTATTATGGTCAAATTTTATTGTTGAGAATAGAGCCTCTGTTTTTAACATTATGTCTCTGGAACTGGGACGTAACTATGGATGGGCCCAGGTGGGCCATGGCCCATGCATTGAAAGTTCTGGCCCATGTGCTAGCTTACCCTGAATATATAACCCGAAACGTAAAATTGAAAACTGCAAGAGTTCAGCTTCACATAACCCAAGAAGCCTTGAGGTTTGTAAAAATGAAAATTTACAATCGAATACATTAAATACCTCATAATCCTTGAGTTTTGTAAAAGTTTAACTTCACATAACCCAAGAAGCCTTGAGGTTTGTAAAAATGAAAATTTACAATCGAATACATTAAATACCTCATAATACTGCAAGAGTTCAACTCCACATAACCCAAGATGCCTTGAGTTTTGTAAAATATTTACAACTGAATACATTAAGCGATTTAGCAATCATGTTCATCGAGAGAAAAATCGTAAAAGCTCTCGATTTGGACAAAGTAATCAATCGTTTTGCATCATTAAGTAAAAATCACCGCATAATTTTGTATTGAGCTGATATCGAATAAATACTTATGTTTACCAGTATTTTGAAACTTTATTTATTCTTTCTAGCTAATCACATTAATTAAGTACTGTGTAAAATGTGCAAAGGATGCATTTTTTCGCAGCTTGTAAGTAAAGATTTTTATCGCTATTAGCGTGAAATTATGTGGGCTTAAATTATATTTGTGGTTTTTTATTTTCATTTTTACGGAATACAAGGCGTCTTGGATTATGAGGTGTTTAACCGATCATCAAGCATTCTGTTACGTAAATATGATTTAATAAAGTGCATACAGGAGAATGTTCATTCACATTGGTGTGGCCCACCTTTGGTCCACCCAAAAAAAAAGCTGGTTACGTCACTGCTCTGGAAAATTGTTTGTTGATCACAAATTCTTATTTTATGAGCTCACTTCTAGAATGAATTAATTCTTAAAGTTGAGAACTACCTGTATAATTGTTAGAAAGTAATTACTGAACTGTTTTACTTATTTTATAAAAAGACTATAACATCTTCTGTCTCAATTATTTGTAAATTAGGAAGTATTTTACTTAACTTGATTTTTCAAAAATCAGTAAAATAATATTTTTTAACAAAGATTATGGATTAAAAATTCCTAGGACTAGGTGAATACAATGACAGCACCTATACAATGTTATGGTACCATATTGTTCCCTGACTGAAGGTAAGATAATACCATATGGAATCCATATAAATACTTAAGAGATACCAGTACCAGTAATATGATACTTAAGATCAACAAACAATATATAAAAACATAAATTAAGTAATATAAAATTGTAAATATTATAAATTAACATTTTAGCACATAGAACTTATAAATACAGATGTTTGTTCTATATCTGAAAAAATACAATTATAGAAAATATGGTATTTTATGTAAAGTTAATTTAAGTTGGGGAGAGACTAATTCAATTCAGATTTACAAATGCTTTTAAAAATTTAGGATATATATACAAATAACATTAGATTATAAGCTATTTTACTTTAATTAGCTATACTATATATATTATGTTCTGATTTTAACATTTATTAACTTTATAATACCATGAATTGAAAAAAAAACAATTTAAGAAATTTTCAAAAGGTTAATTCTTTCCAATTCAGTTATATTTCAAAAACAGTTATTGTTTCAAGGTGCTTTTCAAACAATTGACTTTTAGTTTACATTAAAAAATTAAGGTCAACTTGTAATTTGAAGTTTTAAAGTAGGTCAAAGAATTTAGGTTGGAAAAATTTATATTTACATGTATTAAAATAATTTTATTATGCTAAAATTTTAACTATTTGTTTCCTTTTAACTATTTATTATTACTCATCCCTTTCCCAAACTTTGTGTCAGCATCCCCCTTTTTTCATAAAAAATTGGCATGTCTACTCATTTTCATAACAGTCTAATTATATTCTTTTTTATCCCTTTTAA
The DNA here is from genome assembly GCA_000484575.1 of Olivierus martensii. Classification (NCBI taxonomy): domain Eukaryota; kingdom Metazoa; phylum Arthropoda; class Arachnida; order Scorpiones; family Buthidae; genus Olivierus; species Olivierus martensii. The sequence goes on from AYEL01079340.1 coordinate 2,326, forward strand.
CTATTTATTATTACTCATTTATCAGAAAATACTCTTATAGAGAACAGAGTGAGTGAACCTCTTTAAACAAATGTTTGTACAAAATAAAATAATAAGAAAGATTAATAGAGAATTAAAAGTCTAATGCATGGATCAGAAAAGATGACTGTGAATAAACTCCATTTTATGCATATTTCTTGGAGGAACATTATACTAAATGAAATCAGAAGATAGAGTTCCATTTATGTAATTGGTGATCATCTTCAAATCCTGTTTATATATAATATTATTAATAGAGGCCAGATGGCCAAGTGGTAATACTGTCGGCGTACCATGCAGGAGGACTCTGATTTGCATCCCTGGTCTGGTAACTCCTGAAAAAATTTTTCATGGTGCTGGTTCTGGCCCGGCAATCCCTGTCCTTCATCATCCAGCCCCCCTCCATGGGTGTGGGTGCAGTCCGTGATTGGAATTGGTCCCACCTCTTAGTAATCTCCCTGATTGGAAAGGGGCATAAAATATGCAAAAAAAATAAATTGTTATTAATAGATGGTAAATTTAGGCAATATAAGCATTCAGGTCAATTACTATTGCAATCTTTATTAGTGATTATACATCAGATTTTTAATAGCTTAATTATAGGCAGAGATTAATTTGTCAAAGTAACTAACTATGTGATGCAGAAGAATAAATTGTTATACTATAATTCACAGTTGAAATGAAATTATCAAGGAACCGTATTCAAAGAACATCCATATTAGAAATATTTTTGAAGTATCCGATAGTAATTGCAGATAGCTAATGGAATTTATTGATGATATGTTGAATGTAATATTTGTATGATAGTCTAGAACAGGGGTCGGCAACATTTTTTAATAGGAGGGCATATTTCATTTAAATGTGGGAGTTTGGCAGGCACCATGGGAATTTCAGCAGGCACTGTAGCACACAGTGGCTGGATAGAGTTTACGAAGATAGTGAGGACAGAAAATAGTTCACTATATGCAGCATCAGATGTCTCTAGTACTCTATAGATGTTGCAAAGATTCAGTTTTTGTCAAAATTTAATTGTACAATTCATACAATTGTTAAAATGGCAAAGATAAAATCAAAGTTTGCAATTGTAAAGAATTTTTGCTAAAATTATTCATTACAACTATGAGTATTTGTTGTTCAAATATCTAATATTTAGATTTTAGATATTTGAACTGTAGGCACATAAAAATTGTTTCCAGGCACTGCCTTGCTGACCCCTGATCTAGAATCTGGAATAATTCTTAGAAAACAAATTTTTCTTAGCTATTATGCTTCCATGGAAAAAGAACTGTCATCAGCATTTTATTGAAATATTCATTTGTTAATATAGCCATTTTTCAATTTATATAAGAGTTACATTTTTCATAATTTTACACAAGTCAAATTTTACATAAGTTAGAAAAATAATTGTTTAATAAATTTTGGATTAAAAACTTTTGGGACTAGATGAATACAATGATTGCACTTATACAACATTACGTTGTCATCAAAAGTGCTGCAAAGTTCTTTTATAGCTCCTCCCTAATTTTTTTAAAGACAGTAGTGGCTAAATAATCTTTTAAGGCACCCCCCCATATAGTGGCACCCTGATGCTGTCCATCACTTGCATTGTGCCTTAGGCCAGCTCTAGTTGTCATATTCTTCCTTGACTGAAAATAAGACAATGCCACATGAACTAGTATCATATCAGTAATATGATACTTAAAATAAACAAACAATATACAAAAATGTAAATAAATATAGTAATATGAAGTTTTAATAATGTAAACTAACATGTTTGAACATGTTACCTACAAATACAGTATGTGGCATATTTATACTATATATTTGAAGAAATTAAGAAAACAAAATTATGGAAAATATTTTACCTAAAATTGAATTTACTCAAGTTGGAGAATGACTGTACACAAGAAAATTTTGAAATTTGTTAATTTAATCATTCAATTATTATTTTAATAAATAGCAACTATTTTAAAGATTTTAATTAAATACTGCATTTATAAAATTTTTAAAGGAATTGGTAATAATTAAACAATTTATTAAGTTTTTTGATTTATTATAAAATACATGATAGGCATTTTTCAAAATATTAAAGAAAGAAAAATATTTAATTCCAAATAAATTCATTTGTCTCAGTTTGTTAAAAAATATTTCCACATAAAATTATTATTTTTTTCATACTACATAAAACATTTAAATATTTGAATAACAACACGAGATATATATTTTAATATTTCAGAATCCTTTAAAGGCAGATCTTGTTATTAAAATGTGTAATGATGGCATTCAACTTCGATTTGATCCTGTTTCACAACGCTTAAAGGTAGATAGTAATTTCAATTATTTTATATGAAAATATATTTTTAAATTTTCCTTATGATTTTATTTTCAGATTATTGAAGTACACAATTTGAGTAAAGTTAAATTAAAATATTGGTAAATGTAAACTTATTGATTTTATTTTATTATATAAGTGTAATGATCAAAACTAAATGAATAAATTATTTTATTATTCAGCAGTATTGTGTTCTGTTCTCCAGAAATTCCACCTACAATTGAACAAATTGATCACACATTTGGAGCTACACATCCTGGTGGTAAGTATTCATTTTTAATTAAGATAATAAAAAGTACAGTAAATCTCCAATTTACACTATTTAGATTTATGCAGTTTCAGAGATATATGGATACATAAGTCTTTGAAGTTTTTATTAAATTTCCATTGAAAAATTCATTTAAACAATATACAATTTTGAAGAATATCACTTATGGCCATAAATTTTCTTATCTATGTTTAAAGTAGGCTCATAAATTTCATTTGACCATTCCGTTTGCAAATGCACCCATTCATGTGTATCGAATTTAAGCATTATTGAAGTTATGCTGTTTTCAATTTAAATGGAATTTTTTTGAGCAAATTAACCATATAAGTTGAGGACTTACATGGTTAGCTCATTAATAAAATTATTGATGAAATGCATTATTTTTTATTAATATAGTAGATCATTATTTTATGCTTATGGAATAAATGTTGCTTGATAATTTCATCATTATTTTATTTAATTCATTTTTATATATTTTTTTATAATTGTGTTTAAAAATATTGTATACATATGTTTTTAGTGTTTGAATGATTGACAGTGTGTTAATATTGTTAAAAAAATTGGCAGCGTTTAATTGGAAATTTTTGAATATATTTGATTTGAAATTTTTTTTAACTTAGCTTTAGATTTCTGATCAGGAATTTAAAAAAATATATGAAAAATGAATGTATTTTTTTTATTGCCACATTACTTCAAATATAAGCCGCACTTTTTCAGATTTTTAAGACGTAAAATTTGGGTGCAGCTTAAATTCAAAGTGAATATTTTAACATCTTTGCACTTTTTCAGATTTTTAAGACATAAAATTTGGGTGCAGCTTAAATTCAAAGCGAATATTTTAACATCTTATTCACCGAGCTCCCACTCCTCAATGTTCGGGCTTTTGCTTTATGCTTACGATATTCCGTTGAAATATCGTTTATATATTCTGGAATGTTCCATTTAAACTTTGTGGTTATTGTATGGTACTGAAGAGGGGCATATTAAGGCCCGTAAACGTTATACCAATTAAAAATTTATACTTGCTATTTAGTGCTGTTTTATTTACTTATTTAAGTAAGTTAACTTTTAAACTAAAATATAATACGTTAGATTATGAGAAAATAATGCTAAATAATAGAGTGCATAACAAAATAAAAATAGGACAGGTCAAAGTTAACTTCCTCACAGGTCTGTTTAGTTATATCAATGTATGCAGACTTTTTATTGGTTCTAGCATTTTCCACAGGTATTTTATACACTCCACTTCTCTGAAAATCATTTAAGAATTCATTATCATTTCTTATGATATTAAAAATGATCTGCCCTCTTTTAACAGCAATCTTCTTATTGCGTTTCTTAGCTGTTTTGTTAATGAAATTAAACTTACATAAAATTGTAGAGTACAGGTATGTAACCATCTGTTTGGGTTTGTAGATCATTTGCTCAAACTGATTCATCCTGGTGTTTGTCAGGCTTCTTTTAACAGAGTTTAAAATGTCTTGTAAAAATGGTCTTTTACAACAATAATTGACTCCTGCTTTATTAATGTATTCTATTTCATCATGGAGGTCTGGTAATTCAGTGCAATACTTTAATGCCCTTTTATAAAAATATGTAAAAGCCACTTTATTGTAAGAGATCAGATCCTGGGATCAATTGGGGATCGGGACTAGTTGGTAAGATGGCTTTCTTTAAACTTTTGTCTGAAATTTGCAATTGTTGATAAAAATGAATAAGTCAAAAAAATTGTATACTGTGTTGGCTTTGCTGTTCTTGTCTTAATGATTATTTAATAGAATTTTCTATCTGTACTGTTTAACAGCTAATGAGGACTGTATACACACTTGAAAGTGCTTCAGTTATTAAAGATTTATTTTTATGAACTTTTGATTATTATCTGCCTATTTAGTACTGTTTATGTTATTGCTATGTTGGTATCATTAAGGCAGTAGATGATTACCTAAATTATATCTAACATAATAATAGGGTTTTTTTCACACAATACCACATATTACATACAATTTACCACAATTCTTAAATTGTTTTAGAGTGAAACCTTTTTATAAAAGTACTGTGTTATGTAAGGATTGCTGTAATTTTCTGTATTAAAGCAAAATTATGTTGTAGAAGTACCATGTTGTTATATGATAATTATCTGTATAACAACTGCCCTATATTCCTTTTCATCTTATAATACATCATATAAGCTTTGAAGATTAAAGTTGATACAAAACAGGTAATGCAAAAAATTAGCTTAAGACTGCAGAAGTTAAATTACTTTATTTGACTAATATTTTCAACTCTGGCAGTGAGTTGAAAACATTAGTCAAATAAAATAACTTCTCCAGTCTTACATTAATTTTTTGAGTTACCTGTTTTACATTTGTGTAGAAGCAGAAAGATGCAAAGATAAGATTAAAGATATTTCAATTATTAAAGTTATAATGATGCATAGCTTATTTTATTATAAAGTAAACATATATTAATTTGAATATGATTATTATTAAAATTAATTATATATACTAAAAATTAAAACTAACCATAATTATTCTAATAATAATTTAAATAAACCAAATATTTTTTTGCTTAGAGATTTTATGCATAAAAAGAGAAATCACTAAAACTGCTTGACCTTTTATATTAAAGTCCAAGCACAATAAGCAGTGGCAATTAACACAGTTTAATAAGACAAAAACGCTTTCAGTATCGATGATATCATCATCAGTTGCATATTTAAATTTTCTACCATCATGATTTTATGCATATTTAAATTTTCAAATATTTGATTAATTCTTTTTTAACTTTTTGTAAAAATCAATATATTTTTTTTTTTTTTTTTTTTTTTTTTTTTTTTTTTTTTTTTTTTTTTTTTTTTTTTGTTTTTTTTTTTTTTTTTTTTTTTTTTTTTTTTGTTAAATTTGGATCAAATTTATATATAATGTTTAAGAAATAAAAGAATTAATTAGTATCACTTTAGTATAGTAAATTTGTGAAAAAAATAAAATAGTTGATATAATATTTATTCAAATAATTGATACATTAATGGAAAATTAAAGCATATTTTTAAAGAAATTGAAATATTTTTTTATAACAAATGATTCAAGTTTTTTTTTATTTCAATTGTCACATTGTGAATATCTATATTATTATTTATCTTTAATTTTTCTAGAGTATGATGCTTCACATCAACTTTTCATCTTAAGTTTTCGAGGATTGTCATTTTCTTTTCCAGTAGATCCAAGATTCCAGGTATTTATAATTATAATTTTAACATATTCTGTTATAATATTCTTTGTTTTTCTATAAAAAATTTTTTTTAAATTTTATATATAGGTATTCTAGATTAATTTATATAAATCACATATAAAGACATTAGTGTAAAAATTAATATTATACAAATATTAAAACAAAAGCTAGCCATTCATATTTAAATAGCTTTTTCAAATAACTATAGTTTGTTTATTTTTGAAATTAGCATAAAAAATGCAGTACAGTGGTACATCGCAATTCGATAGTAATCCGTTGGCGAACTAATGTAGAATTGCGGGACAATATTTCCAATATAAGACTATGGAAAATAGATTAATTCGTTGTCAGCCCCATCCCATTCCCCTAACAGGTGAGGTGAAAGAGATACAATATATTATTTACTTTGCATATTTTATTATTGTATAACATACTAAATTACAAAATGCACTATTTTATACACAATACACTCAATTTATTAGCCCTTGTATGTTGGAATAAAGTCTTCTTTATCGTTTTCTACTTTTAAATCTGTGAAACCAGTTTAACTTGCTTTACATTCCTCAGTTTGATCTAAAATACATCCTGGAGTTTTCTTCTTCAATTCTTTGAAAATTAACCTAGCCTCCTCATAGATCATTACCTGAGTTATTGGATCTCCCTTCATCTGTCTTTATCTAATCCAGGTGAAAAACAGCTTTTCCATCTCTTCATTGATTAAAGATCTATTCTTGTTAGAAATCTTTATTGCTCAAGCAGACACTCTAGTACCCATAATCTCTCTGGTGTTGAAAATGTTGCCAAGTTGTCCTAGGAATGCCATACTCTCGAGCTACATCTGTAATTGTTCTACCTTTCTGCACATTATATACAATTTTTTTTTTTAATCCATGCTCAATCAAGTGTCTTTTCAGAATTATTCCTCCATTCATTTCTCTTTGAACCCATCCCTAAATTTCATTCAAGAAAATAACAACAACTAAGGATGCATAAATTTTTTACTTTCTAAAAAATGCAGAATGGAAAATTAAAACCAACTACATGGGTAAACACAAAAGCAATCCAACAAGAAACTGATAAATAACTTTACAAATAACATCACATAATTCCATGCATGTGCGTGCGCCATCCCACGAAACTCAACTATCGAATTGTAAGATACCTCTGTATCTATATTTTTATGCTAATGTTTCTTTTTTGGTGGTTGTATTGAAGAAGATTGGATTTCTGAATGGAAATGTTTTACTTGAACCATCAAATTTTTGTTAATACTGTTGTTGTGCTAGTTTACTGTTATTTATACATAGAAGTATATCCATCATATACTGTTGGATTAAAAACTCGGGTATCTCTAGGCCTAAAACTTGCTGTTTTTAATGAATTTATTTTACTTTTAAAAAATTTAGCATGATTAAATTGAATGAAATATCATTCAATTGAGTGTTTGCGTTTTTGGAAAATAAAATTATAAATTAATAAATATTAAATGTTAATTTATATCTTTTTATATAGATTTATTTCTATATTTGGTTCAATAAATTCATTAATTATATCTATATAATATAGAAGACATTTGTTCCTTCTCAATAATTAAAAGAGAAAGGGAATTAATTTTCTAGCAATAAGATTTATCCTTAAATTCAGCCAATCACCAATTTACATAAATGGATTATTCCATGAGACATTATCTATGTCAAAATGTGTGTCAGAGCATATCCTATATAGTACTAAAATTGTACCCTATACTGTGCCATAAAGACGTAACATTAAAAATACTTATATTAAGAATAAGCACAAATAACTTAGTAAAATAGTCACTCATCAACTTTGAGAATCCGGAATCAATTCCAATGTTTTCAGGAGTTCAGACCCAGCTTGTCAACTAAAGCTTAAGCCCATAAAACACTTGTGCATGTGATAAACAATGATATTAGGGAAAGCATGCTTGTATCTCTACATTATAGCTTTGTACAAACAGCATATATTTTTGATTTTAGTCAGAATTTTTATGTAAGTATGAATCTGCATATGTCAGATTTATGTAAGTCGGGGATTGCTTATAGTCCTTGACTTAAATCTTACTATGTAAATTGAGGATACTTAAATAGTAAAACTTTTGTATACTTCAATGCTGAAAATGTCTGTTCAGCTGAATAATTTGTAATATATGGAGCAATACAATACTCCTTATGTTCAAATGCAATTGCAGATAAATGTATGGAGTATTGTATTGCTTTGATGGAAGGGCATGTTTTTAATGTTTATTTTCAATATCTTTTGTGGAACAGAGAACAGTGTAGTCTTTCTCAGACTAGCTTTGGCTTATATAACTGATGAGGGCTTAACTATGGCCAAAAACATTTTTTATGTTTAATAAATAATAGTTTCTTTTAATGCTGTTATAGCACTATTTTTTATTTGTACTTGTGGATTTCCGGGCGGAAGGAAATGGAAATGCGGAAAACAACAGGTCTTGCAACCTACGAGCGGTTCAGGTCAGACGTGCGAGTAAGGATGACTGTCTGAGGCGTCTCAGCGAAAAATGGAGAACAACATTGAAATTAAATTCAACAGCTTCTTTATTATTACAAAAAAATAACATAAGAGAGACTTCTATTTACAACTTTTGAATGCCGACAATGAGAGATAGATACCTTTTTACACACGAACTTCACTTTCGAAGATTCTCGGAGATGACTTGAAAATTTTACACGAACAGTCTTTAGTCTCTTGATAAATACCACAAATAAAATTCACCAAGTATCTTCCGTGAAGATTCACTTAGTAAATGTTGGATGGATCACTGAAAGAGTATTCCAGACAGTTGTAGTAGTAGGCAAATCGGAAAATATATTAACAGGTATATAGAGCTAGAGAACAAACCAACAAGTCGAGACACAGAACCCAAAAAGCGTCGACTTGCGTCGTCCTCACTAAATTATTCCTGTAACCTCTTCCTCACCTTTCCCAGGCAGGAGTTATACATTACATCATTTCTGGATAGTTCCAAACAATTCAGATGTCGAGTCCTGGACTTTATTTACAAAGACATCTGAATAAATTATCTTAAATTTACTACCTCGAAAGAGACAATAATGATATCAATTACATCCTGTTATTTCAACAGCGTCATCACATTCGTCGTCTTAAAGACGACACATAGAGGGGGGTTTGCCGATCCCTACAATACTCCCCTTTTACTTAATTTTAAAAATTTTATCTAATATTATAAAATAATTTTTAATCTAAGATATTAAATGTGTAAGGTATCTCTCTCTTTAAATAACAATATTGATAGAAATCTCTTAGTTTCGCGACCGAAATGTACGCGATAAGTATAGTAATTATGATACAATCATTATAGTTAAAAAATCATAAAATCTGTAGTCTCTATTAATTAAAATGAATAATAAATGATAATTATTTATATATGTCTATTTATGCATCGGCGCTGAGGGAATCGGAAGCGTTGGTCTTACTCTTTGGACCAACTTC
>AYEL01079341.1:0-46721 GCA_000484575.1 Olivierus martensii
CTTGAGATTACTGGCTGAGGAGGACCATAGTAGGCCGAAAACGTTTCTAGTAAACAATAGTAATATTAGTGTATGTAATATATATTATATATATCTAATAACAAAATTGTTTATTTATCCTGCTTAAAGTGCTTGTTGTGATTTCTTGTGAAATTAAAAGTAAAAAATATAATGATATTTACCTGCACAAAATATTAATAAAGATATATTAATTTATAAATGGAACCAATATCATGCCATAAGTAAATAAGGCAAGATATCCTCTCTAAAGTCAGTTAGAGAGGATATCTTGCATTGCTTTTGATGAAAACAAAGTCAATTTAACATTATGATCAAGCTTCTCAATGGAATAAATATAGCACAGTTATGATGCCAATTTGATGTCATTTTTGATGAAAGCAATGCATGCCGTACACGATTAAAAAGAACATAATGAGAGCTTTAGGTATAAATTAACCTATATAAAAAATAATCATAATGATTTGCATTATTTCTTTAAAATTTTATATTTTAAAAAAGTTATTAATTTTTAAAGAAATTTTATTAATTGAACAATTAAATGCTAAACTATATTGTCTTATGTAATCATTTGTTAAAATTTTTATTTAAATATCATGATTTTATAATTTTGAAATCCATTCAATAAATTCCATTAAATTCAAGCAGGTGATGTAGGTCCTTAAAGTACAGGCAGAGGTAGAAACATTTCTGTTTCTTATTAATTTAACATTTACTAGTACTTTTTATTATAGCAGTAGTTTAAGAATTTTATTTTGTTTATATTCAACTTTTAAAGATTTAATCATAATAATAATAAATTTATTTTATACACAAAATAATGAAATATTTGCAAAACTCAAATTTTTTATTGTGATATTTCAATAAAATAATTACATAGTATCATTTAAGAATTAAAAATAATTATTTCATCTTTTTGGATCATGGGACATGACAGCTCGCTTAATTCTATCATTTATCCCGTTGAGAAACTGCACACGGAGACGTTCATCGGTTTCTTGCTTCTGACAAGATTCTATTATTGTTTTCTCTTGTTCGCTTGTACTGGCGACTTTAATTAACGTGTCCGCGGCCAGCGACTGTAATCGAACCGCGAACGTTTGCACATCTTCGCCTCTCTGTTGGACGCAAGTGTGAAACTGCTGTAAGCAGAGAGTATATGGCGCTCTTACGAACCTTTTCGTCATTTGCGCTTTAAAGGCTGCATAATCTGTAATACCCTTCATCTTAAAATCTCACCATGCATACTCCCTAGCAATTCCGCTTAGTTTGCATTTTGCCAAACCTAACTTTTGACGATCCGACCATGATGCTAATGTCGCTATCTCGTCTATAGTATCAAAGAAATCATTTATCCATTGGGTCGGCTCTTCGGAAAAGGAGGGCACCATAGCCGTTAAGGCGGAAAAAGACTCAGGAGTCGAAGAAGCGATCTCCATCCTCTGTGAGTCGGCCTCGTTGGTCATCTTGGAATTTTTCTTTTTCTCTCGAACCTTCTGGACACTCCGCTCTTATTTCCGACTTTCCGGGTCCCACTGATGTGAAATTCCGTATCTATCTATCCCACTTCTGACACCAATTGTGGATTTCCGGGCGGAAGGAAATGGAAATGCAGAAAACAACAGGTCTTGCAACCTACGAGCGGTTCAGGTCAGACGCGCGAGTAAGGATGACTGTCTGAGGCGTCTCAGCGAAAAATGGAGAACAACATTGAAATTAAATTCAACAGCTTCTTTATTATTACAAAAAAAAACATAAGAGAGATTTCTATTTACAACTTTTGAATGCCGACAATGAGAGATAGATACCTGTTTACACACGAACTTCACTTTTGAAGATTCTCGGAGATGACTTGAAAATTTTACACGAACAGTCTTTAGTCTCTATAGAACAGCCTTTAGTCTCTTGATAAATACCACAAATAAAATTCACCAAGTATCTTCCTTGAAGATTCACTTAGTAAATGTTGGATGGATCACTGAAAGAGTATTCCAGACAGTTGTAGTAGTAGGCAAATCGGAAAATATATTAACAGGTATATAGAGCTAGAGAACAAACCAACAAGTCGAGTCACAGAACCCAAAAAGCATCGACTTGCGTCGTCCTCGCTAAATTATTCCTGTAACCTCTTCCTCACCTTTCCCAGGCAGGAGTTACATTATCCTCGCTATGTTATTCCTGTAACCTCTTCCTCACCTTTCCCAGGCAGGGGTTACATTACACCATTTCTAGATAGTTCTAAACAGGTCAGATGTCGAATCATGGACTTTATTTACAAAGACATCTGAATAAATTATCTTAAATTTACTACCTCGAAAGAGACAATAATGATATCAATTACATCCTGTTATTTCAACAGCGTCATCACATTCGTCGTCTTAAAGACGACACATAGAGGGGGGTTTGCCGACCCCTACATACTTAACAGCAAAAATTTCATCTAACAATGTAATTATATAAAATTAATTCACAAAAATAGTATATAAAAGGCTAAACAAATAAGTTAGTACAGGTTGAATATCCCTAATCCAAAATATTCTAAAATTCATAATAGCTTTCACAGCAGAGAGCCCATTGGGATAAGATTATGATTACTGTTTGTACCATGAAAAATAAGTCAATAGTGTGTGAGCAGCTGTGGCCCAATTTTGTGATTCAGTAAACCATTATTGTCATTAGGTATCTGTGACTACTAATTTTCTGATGTGTTGTTTACATATTATTAAAAAAGTAAAAAAGTCTGATAATGATAAGCTTGTCAATAACATGATAAGATTTTTTTAAAAATGGTAAATAAACATGTTTACATTGTTTGTTGCATTTATATTTTCATATTTTTTATATCAAATAAAAAGAAATAGTCTGATAATGATATGCTTGTCAATAACATGATAAGATTTTTTTTAAAATGGTAAATAAATATGTTTACATTGTTTGTTGCATTTATATTTTCATATTTTTTATATCAAATAAAAAGAAATTTTTCTGGTAGTTTGAGTTTTTTCTCATTTTTCTTCAACTCTACTATATCTTGTATCTCAAAATCCAGAAAAATCAAAATTTGAAAAACACATTGTTCCAAGTATTTTGGATTAGAATATTCAACTTGTAGTATTTTAATATGGCATATTTTATCTGAAAAAAAAAAAGGCCAAGATAATTAAAAATTTTTTCCAATAAAATTTAATAATTAAAATATCATTATCATTCAGCAGTAAAATAAAGTTACACAAATAAAATTTATTTCATCATAAGTATAGAATTGTAAGAATTACAAATTATTAATCTCTCATCAAGAGATAGAGATAAGTAGTAAACAATGGGATCCAAGTATGCCCTATATACAATTTTGCTTGAACAATTTTCTTTCTCTTTGATTCTTACTTCTTGGCTAATGGTTTGATCTTTTGGAGTCATAATTTGTTACAATCTAGTCATTCATTGATTATTTTATATTTAATAAAAAGCTTCAAATCATTTCGGGAAAACAGAAAAAGTGTGTAACAATGTGTAATTTTTTTAGCATCTCTTTGTCACAGAATAATTTTTGTTATTTAGCAAATACTGTTTGCCAGTTTAAAAAGAGTTTTAAAATCTGAAGCTCGAGTTTTTAGGATCAAACTGATTCTACCCAGAAAAAGTCATGTGGGGTCCGCGGAGTGACTGTGGCATCAGGATATTTCTTTATGGCCAAAAACGCAGATATGTGGTGCTTTTGTGAGTAAGGACGGAGAGGAGAAAAATCTCCAGTGATGCAATGACAGATAACGATACGGTTGAAAACAAACCTGGATCTTTATTGAGAGAGAGATCCTTATTACAGATATTGCTGAACCAAACACAGGGAGCAGCACATTGTAAAATAGTTGGAGGACCCGAACACAGGTGAGCAGCACATTGTAATAAACTGGAGGATAAATACCTTTGATATTTAATCAATAAAGTCTTTAAAGTTCCAATAGTCGAAATGTTCCTCTTAGCCTTTTATGATTATTTAACAGTCTTTAAAGTTCTAGTTGTCGAAATGTTCTTTGAATTCAAAAGCTGATTTTTCTTCGGAACAGTTCTTTTGTATTTCCTTTTTTATTACAGTTCCTTCTTCCAACTTCTTCAATGTACACACACACAAATACAACGTATGATTTTCGATGGATCCTCGGACCGCTTTTGGCACACAACTTTCTTTATTGGTACCTTCTCTCGGACTCTGCCGACACTCTCTCTCTCACTTGGACTTTTTCTTCTTATCTATTTTCTTTTCTCCTTCCCACGTTCTTTGTTTTTATAAAGTTAACCTTTCGTTTGCATTATCACGTTCCTGGTGATACCTGCCCGCAATTTTATCAGGACCAGATCCTGATAGGGTCGCGGACCCCAACCCGTTATTTAGCAGATACTGTTTGCCAGTTTAAAAAGAGTTTTAAAATCTGAAGCTTGAGTTTTTAGGATCAAACTGATTCTACCCAGAAAAAGTCATGTGGGGTCCGCGGAGTGACTGTGGCATCAGGATATTTCTTTATGGCCAAAAACGCAGATATGTGGCATTTTGTGAGTAAGGATGGAGAGGAGAAAAATCTCCAGTGATGCGATGACAGATAACGATACGGTTGAAAACAAACCTGGATCTTTATTGAGAGAGAGATCCCTTTACAAATGTTGCTGACCCGAACACAGGGAGCAGCACATTGTAAAATAGTTGGAGGATAAATGCCTTTTATGATTATTTAACAGTCTTTAAAGTTCTAGTTGTCGAAATGTTCTTTGAATTCAAAAGCTGATTTTTCTTCGGAACAGTTCTTTTGTATTTCCTTTTTTATTACAGTTCCTTCTTCCAACTTCTTCAATGTACACACACACAAATACAACGTATGATTTTCGATGGATCCTCGGACCGCTTTTGGCACACAACTTTCTTTATTGGTACCTTCTCTCGGACTCTGCCGACACTCTCTCTCTCACTTGGACTTTTTCTTCTTATCTATTTTCTTTTCTCCTTCCCACGTTCTTTGTTTTTATAAAGTTAACCTTTCGTTTGCATTATCACGTTCCTGGTGATACCTGCCCGCAACTCTATCAGGACCAGATCCTGATAGGGTCGCGGACCCCAACCCCATGCCTACTTGTTGACGCCGATCCACGTATATCTTCAAATGGACATTTAGTTCGTAAGCCGGCAGATTCAGAAAATGATTAATCAGAAATTCCATATTATAAAATGATGAAAAATACTTTAATTATCAACTAAGGACCTTCTGGTCCGTTAAAACAAATGTAATACAATTAAAACAAACTTTTAGTAATCCTCGTACTAATGACAAACATCTAATACTTATACAGAAAAGGCCACCGACAAACAGGTATAACATCCACAGACTTCACTGGAACAGCACAAGACAATTTTCACAACGACAAGACAACGAATCATACACCGGCGCAATAAAGAGAGACACCTACAACATAATCGCCAGGTTTTATACTCTTATGACGTCAATCGTCATTTACATCATTTTTACATAACTTTGCGTAAAACCAAATTACTTGAGTAAATATACAACCAAATAAAATTTACTAATTCCTTATATGCGTATCTATTATTACTTATCATTAAATTTTTTTTTAACTAAATGTTTAAACACAAAAAATGATCGTGACGTCCACAACATGGCGACGCAGGACGAACACAGCAACCAGGCAAATCGGCCGACAACAAACAAGTACGTAACAAAAAATTAATTTTTTTTTTTTTGTTGTTCCTGGATCTTTACAATTTGATCTTGCGTCGTCGCCATAATATCTCGTGTTTTCCTGGATCTTTACAATTTGATCTTGCGTCGTCGCCATAATATCTCGTGTTTCGTTGAGACATATGTTTTTGTATATAAAAATTCTGCTGATAATCGAGACACATTAATCGATTGTTTATCGTTAAATTAACATCTTCCTGAGGGAGATACATTAATCGATTGTTTATCGTCAAATTAACATCTTCCTGAGGATGTTATATATTACTTTACAAAACTATTTCTTTTATTTATAATTACATATAATCTCTGTTTTTTTCCGTATTATTTATTGGAGAAGTTTCCGTAGCGAACGGTGAAACTTCATCCATCTAAACTTCACGTTCCTTTTCTTTTCTTTTTAACTTATCTATTCATACAATTAATAGTTCATCAAAGAAAATGCACGCTATACAATTATATAGTCGGGATTCTCACAGTCATAACATAGGACTTGAACAAAGTCCTATGTTATGACTGTGAGAATCTCGACTATATAATTGTATCCTATGTTATGACTGTGAGAAATGAGACTGTGTTATATATATAAGATTGATAGTATTAAATTAATAACTCATATTGTGTGGGATTTATATTTTTATGGAATTCATGGCCATTTCAAACCAAATTTTCAGTAGAGTACTAAAAACTTGTTAATAAATTCTCAAGTATTTATGATTAAAATATTTAATTATACATACAATATTTAAACTTAAATATTTAAGTAATATTTTGATATTTTTAATGAATACTGAAATACATAAGAATTTTTATCTTTCTCAATATATTCTGTAAAATATAATATAGTATATTAAAATTAAATGAAATAATTTAAATCATATTTTAGTAACTAAATATATTTTATTTTTGAATATGAATTGAAAACAGCCTAATTATACTCATGGAATAGATTTTCATTTTCCACTTGGTACTTCACCAACTGTTTCTAAGATGTGTATTTACAGTGGGAACAATATAGCTGAAACTAAGTAGGTAAATTTTCCTTTATCATTTACTTTGTAAACTTAGTTAACATTTGAATTGTAAATGTAATTGATTCAGCCAAAAATATATTTATAGTAAAGTATATTTTTTCTGAATACAGGTAGTTCAACTTTGCAAGTTAATTTGTATTTAGTGTGCTCATAAAGCAAGAATTCATAAAATGTAAATCTATTTCTGTAGTCATAATAGTAAAAACTTGAGTTACATTCACAATAATAAAATTTTACTATAGTGTTGTTAAATAAAGATCAATAAAACAATAGTTTATGCTTAAATAATGAGCTTACTAATTAAACATAACTTAAATTATTCTTTTATTTATCTAAATAAATGAAAACATTATTTAATTAAACTTTTAAAATGTTATTTTAAAATATATGTTAATTTATACATATATATGTATAAATTACATATTTTTTATTCTACAAATGTTAAAGAATTTTTATTCTTCATCATAATCTATAGATAATTAGATGCACTTTTAAACAGATGAACTATTGTATAGGTGCAATCTTAGAATGAAAGTTATTTACATAATATTTCAATGAAATCATGGTGACCAGAAGGTGTGCTTATTTCCATTTCCTAATTTACCATTTTGATTTTTCCTAATTCATAACAGATGAAGAACATCTGTTATGAATCCAGTAGTAATGCTTCGTTCAGTTATATTATATTCATAGTTTGAAATGCATATTTATGAATTAGCATTTATTTATTGCAATTAATAATCATATTTTTGATTTGTTGACATATAATATTTGAGAAAAGAACTTATAAACCTGGTAATTTATAAAACAAGAACTACCTCTACTTTGGAAACCAGACTTGATGTTAATAAACACGTCTGGAAAATTGACAGTTTAATTGGCATGATTCAAAAAGGATTATTAATGCAAAATAATAAATAATAATAAATAAATAAATTACAAAATTAATTCTCTTGGATAGTAAATAATACAATTCTTTTATTTGATATAAATCAATTACTGTACAAATTTTAAGAAATGTTTTTATATAATCAAATACTGTGTTTTGAATTGGGCAATATTAGAATATGGAATCTGCCCAACCTCAAATTTATATCAGGATGTTTTTGAGGATGAATACAAATTACAGTGAAAATCCAAAAATCCAAACCACTCAAGAATCCAAACTTTTGAAAACCCAAAATTTTAAAAATTTCCAGGCTTTTATAAGTAAGTGTGTGCATTGACAATCAGTACAGCAAGTGCAAAAGAAGGAACAAAACTGAACAAATATACATACTCATTTTGATAAATGAAACATTTTGTACTTATTAATAAATATACCAATGAAATTTGACTATTCTTTCCTTCTTTATTCTTCTTTAAATTTGAATTTTAAAAGTAATGTCTGAAAATCCAGACTGACGAAAAACTCCAAACAGTCCAGATGTTTTTGTTTTACTATAGTGAATTTTTCAATAATAAATATATATTAATATATTTAACTATAGGAAATTTAGCATGCAATGCTTATTTATTTATTAAATGTTAAAATATTGTATAAAAAGACTTTAATCCCTTGAATGCTATACATGTCAATTTTTTTCTGTAATTGCATGCTGACCAGTAATTAAAATTAAGCCTAATTAATATGCAAACAGTTCAAATTATGATATCTCGTTTAATTTTTGACTAAAAATTTTCAAATTTTATAGAATATTTCTCTCTCTTTCTTATAATATAAGCATTTTTTTTTTGGAATTTTATTTTTTCATAACTTTTCATTATTTATATGAAATTGTGGAAAATATGATTCTTTTATATGAAATCTTAGACATCCAATGAAACAGTTGATATTTTTAGATAGCAATATATCCTTTGAACAAAAGAAGCCATGAATGAAGAAATTCAGCCAAAATTTTGCAGAAATTATTTATAAAAAAGCCAAGAGTTACATAACTTTTGTTGAGTGAATGTATTGGGTTGGAAACTAAGTCATTGTGGATTTCATTAACGGGTAGCATTATTTGTATTTTTATGTGTTTACATATTTGCACAGATAAGATCTTTTACTATGTTATTACTTGGTCCTCTATGAAACGTCCAGTAGTAAAATTACATTGATCTGCTAAATAGTGTGTGCGTGTAATAAACTAAAACATGGAGAACCGAAGCGAACATTTTTGTCACATTTTGCTTTTTTATTTTCGTAAAGGTAGTAATGCAACACAAGCTCACAAAAAGTTATGTGCTGTGTATGGTGATGAAGCCTTAAAAAAACAGCAGTGTCAGAACTGGTTCGCCAAATTTCGTTCGAGTGATTTTTCTATTAAAAGACGAGGAGCACTCTGGACGTCCAGTTGAAGTCGATGATGAGAAAATAAAGGCCATAATTGATACCTATCGTCATAGTTCAACAAGGAGATAGTGGAGAAACTGAATGTATTGCATACATGCATTCTAAACCATCTAAAACAAAAAATCCTTGAAAAATCCGCAATGACTTAGTTTCCAACCCAACATCATATAATTATTAATATTTCATATTCACTTAATATAAACTGCTTATACTCTTACTTCAATAACTAGTGCTTGTGTCCTTAGTTAATATTTCATATTTATTAACTTTCTTACATTATATGTACAATTTTTAGTAGTATTTTTTATAAAGTTTTAAATTTTATATAAAAAATCTTGTAACATATATGAAAATAATCTCATTTCATACATAAATAACTGTAATATTGTTTATTTTGCTTTAATTGGATTGCAAATGGTTTATTGTAGCAACCCATCCAATACTATATGCTGCAAGGTAAAGTAGGCTTAGCTGCATTTTCCTAGGAAGCAAGTAGCTGCTGTAAAGTGATAAGTGCTATGACTACTTAAATGGGTACAGAGTGTTCGTATTTCATTTTTTGCAATTTTATCCTAAATTTAGGTAAAATTGAAACAAAAAATGAATGATTAAGATATATTTTAGTTTATTTTAACAGAATTAACCAATACCTTCTTATTATCTACAATATTTTTAAATTTTCAACATTTTATTGCTCATCATATGAAAAATTCAGTTTTTTTTTTAAAATTTCAAAAATATCATTTATCTCATTTCAAAAAATTGGAATAATTTTGATATATTAGACTAAAAAATTGACAAGATGGAATAGACAAAAAATCCATATCCTATTAAGTGATTTAATTATAAACAATGTTTGTTTAAACATAATTTAAAAAAATATTTTGGTAACAGAAAAATTTAGGAACCATCATCAAAAGTGGATATTTTCATGTGATCAACAGGAAAAAACAAAGTTGCAATAGCTGGATTAATAAAATCAGGATGAAATTTTTAACCCTTTTTTTTTGCTTTAGTAATCAACAGGAAAAAACAAATTTGCAATAGCTGGATTAATAAAATCAGGATGAAATTTTTAATTTTTTGCTTTATCATCACTTCGTTTTGACATTTATACATATCATATGCACACAAGTGTAATTTGATCTTGATGTTTGTACAAGCAAGATACTGAAGAGATTAATTAAAGCCATCCTGTTTCATCAAAAATAGCACACTTAATCAAGCTCTTAACAGGACAAAATAATTATTCACAGAAACATTTTCAACTTTCTCAGTAGAACAACATCAGCTGCAAAGTATATAGAAAAGGAGAAAAAAAACAGATCTATCAATGTAAATCTATAGATATATGATGTCACAACCACTGCCCTATCCTACAAAATGAACAAAATAAGTAATACAACCCAATAATAATAATACAATATACTAAACTAAATGCATATGAAAAGCTTATGTGATGTCATCAACCTGTCGTGCAAATATCAAAGGCTTCACAAAATACAAAAAGTGATCACAATGATGTATTTCTGGCTATATTCCATACCATTGCCAATCCAAAGAAAGGCAATGAGAATTGTTAAAATGTAAAACAGGTTCATATTTTTTCATTCTGTAACTTGAAGCATCTTTATTTTTTTTATGCTACCACTTTCATCACTCTATGATCTTAGCCTTCTTCCAGTCTATTTCCACATTATTTTCATAAGCTCTTGTTGCTAGTGCAGTATTTATAAGTGCTTTTCATTAGATATTTTTAAGTTCTTTAATATATGTTTCCACATACCTTCTAGTTGATCCTATATAGTGTATATATTTCTCTCCATTCCAAATCCTTATTATCTTAAGGTATACTATACACTCTCACAACAACTCAAAGAAGCATGGAAAGATAAATGTTAGGATTTGCCAGGAGGGACCACAAGACAAACATATTGTGGAGTTCAGGAAACTCCCCTCCCCCTTTTTCCTTTATTTATGTTATATCATGTTTTATATAGTATATATATTTTCTTTAATGTTTATAATAATGTAATTTTTTTGTTTGTATTCTCTTGTTTTATTATACACTTCAAAAAATGTTCTGTATTGCTTTACAGCTCACTATTTTAAATTGATGTTAAGTGCATTGTAAACTTAAAGGCAAATGGACCGTCAAATCCTTCCCGTCGGGAAGATGCAATTAACATACCCCTCCACCTGAATCCACCCACGCACTATTTATAGAGAGGACTTCTTTTGACAGTCACAGCTTGCCGAAAAAAAAAAAACAAAAGAAAGACCACCCCGATCTGAGACCAGCTAATATCCTCCCATAAAAATTCCACTGTCGGGTATAAGTACAACGATGCCCAACGGAAATGGGGAGAACTAACGGACACAAGGAAAGAGACGGTCCGACAGAAAAATACCTGACCGGAGAATTAATGGACAAGGGCACACACTAGGAAAGAAACTGACCAGCTCAGGAAAAACTGGACCAAGAGAATCTACTGATAGTCAAAGGTCTCAGAGGGGACAAGATAGACAAGGGAGCAAAAGACAGAAGTCAGGCTC
Organism: Olivierus martensii; assembly: GCA_000484575.1. Taxonomy (NCBI): domain Eukaryota; kingdom Metazoa; phylum Arthropoda; class Arachnida; order Scorpiones; family Buthidae; genus Olivierus; species Olivierus martensii. Next base: position 11,688 of record AYEL01079341.1, read on the forward strand.
TCCAGGTAAGTCTAACATGGGTCACAATACGCTGACATTTTGGCATCCACCCTCCTCCCCTTTTGGTTCATCTAAATTTTAAACATCAAAATTTGACTCTCACATTTCTTTTTACTATATTCCGTTCTCCGTTTTTGCCAAATAAATGTTTGTTTTTTTAAAAGAGAGGGTATAGTGTTCGTTATTTTCCAAATATCTCTCCCTCTATTTCTGGACCTCAGACCGCCAGAGCCACGCGTCATCTCATTTAAAGTGCTGAAGTATCACAAAAAAACTGCTCCTGGTGTCAGAAACTGACGTGAAAATCCCAAGTAGTCTGGGACCTCACATATGGATAAGGGAACAATCCAAACTAGAAGACATACTGATAACAGAAGCAGTAAATGGCATTGGGCAGGCCACATAGCAAGATACACAGATAACTAAATGGACAAAGAGAATTAGAGTGGCAACCAAGGCAAGGGAAAAGATATCCTGGCAGGCAATACAAATGATGGAGAAATGATGTAATTAAAAGTTTTTGGTTCCCAGTGGATGCAGATTGCACAAGATAGATACATTTGGAAATAAAAGGAGGCATATATAGCCATCAGTGGTAAAATAAGAAATGATGATGATGATATACTCTCAACTTATTTCCCATATTGAACTTCAGTTTATCATTTCATAATAATTTAAAAATTACATTTTTCCTTTTGAATGTTAACTTCTTATTAGCAGCCTTTTCAATATATCTAATTCTTTGCTTTACAGGTATTGAATAGTTTGTTTTCTTAAAATGATTCCTTTCTTATGTCTGTGAATTCAGTATTTTAAGAATATTCAAATTTCTTTCCACTTTATTAATCATATTTAATAATATTTTATATGAAAAGCTATATTTTAAGTCCTGTTTTAAAAGCAAATCCAATTCATGTTTTGGGTTACATTTAATAGAACAATTTATAAAAGCATGTCTAAATAATGCCTTAAATGTTGCCTGTTCAAAAATAACTGGATTGTAGCAATGATTTGAAATAAAAATTGCTCTGTATGTTGACTTTTTTAAAACACTGGTGGTATATTCAGTTTCAACTACCTCAGTGTCCACATCCAAGAAGTGAGCATTAGTTTCATTGACTTGGTCTATGCAAAGATTCCAACCATGATTGTCATTAGATAATGCATCTTTAAATAAATTTGCCCTGCCCTTTCTCTCTATGAAGATAAAAATATTTTCCACATAGTATACAAACAAACTCTTTACATAAAGAATGCAAAATATTTTCTTTGTGATACCTTGTAATCATTTCAGCCAGGATTCCAGCTAGAAAATTGCCTATATATACTTGTTTCTTTTGAAAGTAGTACAGTAATATCCACTTAATGTGAAGGCTGCATTCCAAATTTTCATTACATTAAATGGGATATTCTGATCTTCAGTCCACATGTTTAAAATTTGTTCCATTTTGATCATTTTTATGTTACCAATACGAGTTCTGGCATTTTTGTGTTATGTTCTTCTGTACATATTCTGTAGGTGGTGATGGTTAGTTTTACCAACTGAAAACATTTCTATTATTAAAGTAACTTTTATTTGCCTTGAATTACTCTCCATGTTTTTATTATATTTATTAAACGGTAGAGTCAGCAGAGATACCCCAGCAGAATTCATCTATTGTGCCAAACAAGGGAAATCTATCAATGATATTATAATACTTTCATCTGAATTAGTAGATTTATGCGAATGTTTTGAAGTTGAAAATCTGTTACATTCTGATCATTTTTTGATTACCCTTCAAATTGAGAATCCTCACAACTCTGTTCAATGCCACAATAAACCCTCTCCTCTACATTATAGGAAGTTTCATTTTATCCAAAAAAATGCTAATAAGTTTACTAAAAAAATTTTGGAAATCTGTATTAGTAACTTGCTGGATAAAAAGTCTTCACATCTAAATTATAACAATCTAATTAAACTATTTACCAATACCACCTCTCAACTTAACAGGATAAAACAATCTAATCATTCCCATGCCCATCAACTTAATATTTGGTTTACCAAGACTATCTTTGTTTAAAAAGGAAGATGAAAACTACCTTGAAATCCTTTTTGTAGATCCAATAGTTCAGACAATTTCAATGATTATATCAAATTTAAAAAATTATATATAAATCATTGTAAAGCTAAGAAAAAACTATTATTTCCAGTTAAATAATAAATTGATGCACAATAAAGATTTCAAAACTTTCTGGTACACAACTAATTTTTTCAAATAAAATCAGTATTCTAATTGTTGTCTCATCAATATCCAATGCTGGTTGGACTATGTCACTCAAAATAAAAAATCCTCAGATCACTCATTTTTTAATTCTGCCATTAGTGATATGGGTAAATAAATCAAAATCTTAGATTTCCCTTCACTACTGATGAACTTAAGCTAACAATAAACAACATGAATTTCAACTCAGTTCCTGGTCCGATGACATCCTGTCCTTATTCTTCAAATTCTTACCAATCAATGTACTTAATCTCTGAACTAACCTCTTCAACAATATTTATTCCTACTCTCTTCCTCCTTTAGAGTGGAACAAGATTATTTTTCTAATGTTTCATAGGCAATAAAGATGCCAATCTAATGTTTCATAGGCAAGATTATTTTTCTAATGTTTCATAGGCATAAAGGCAATAAAGAAGACCCTAATAATTATAGATCAATCAACTTCTTTCCACAGAGAGTAAGTTATTCACAGGTATACTCTTTTTTTGACTAAAAAAATGGTTTTCAACTATCATCATCATCAATGGCTTTCAATTTGCTTTTACCCCTGGAAAAAGTTTCACAGATGCTTTATTCCTTCTTCAATCCTTAATCTATAAACAATTTTGCTCTGATCAAATTCAATACACCTATTTTGTAGACCTTAAAGCTGCATTTAATTCAATCTCCATTACATCTTTAATTATAAAACTTCAAAGCATAGGACTGAGCATAAAATTTATCAAGAGTATTTTCCTCTGATCAAATTCTATACACTTATTTTGTAGACCTTAAAGCTGCATTTAATTCAATCTCCATTGCATCTTTAATTATAAAACTTCAAAGCATAGGACTGAGCATAAAATTTATCAAGAGTATTTATTCCTTATTTTCTACTTTTACTGCCTATGTTTATCAAAATAATATACTTTCAAATGAGTTTATTATTAATAAAGCCTGCCACAAGGGGATCCTTTAAGTCCTTACTTATTTATACTATTTATAAATGATCTTTTCTCTCAGATAAGTCAAAATTTTAATGGTATCAAAATAGGTAATGATCATTTCTATATGATTTCATTTGCTGATGATATTCTAATCCTAGCTCCAAATGGAATAGAACTATAAAAAAAACTGTGCACTTCATAATTTCTGCTTGGAGATAGATTATCTATCAATAAATCTAAAACTAAAATTCTCATCTTTACTCACAAGCATAAATGCTACAAACAGGCCTCATTCTATTTGGAGCATGAAAAACTTGATATTGTTACCAAAGTTGATTATTTGAGGATTTGCCTTATATCTTCTTTTAACTTCCAGATACACCTAAAGATGAAATTCAGTCATTGTTCTTTAATGATCAACAATTTTATCCATACCCTTGCTATAATGATAAATAGAAATCTTAAACTAGCTTTCAAAATTTTCAACTCCACAATTCTCAACTTCTTATATGGCTGCCCTATTTGGATTCCCAATTTCTTCTTTGATATTGATAAACTCCAATGCTTATTCATATGCAAGTTATTTAAGCTCAGTTGCTCTGACCCAGGCTATGCGATTCGTTTGGAAATGGGAAGAACACATCTCTACCCAATTTTACTTAAACATTTTATTAACTTTGTTAAAAATATCCATAATAATCTTAACTTCTCTACTAAATGCTTTTCCTTTTTTCAGCACTCTGCCTCTAAGAGTAAAGCTAAACATCTTAATTGGTTTTGTTCTGTTGGTGATATTTTTATCTCATTTGACATACCTATATCTTCATTAATGGACTCCAAACCAAATTGGACTGAAATACAGAATCAACTGATTAATAATGCTATATCTCATTCCCTAACTGAGGATATGAACTCTATCCAACTCTTCATAATTAGTGTAGGCTCATCCTTGGTTCGAACCAAACCAATATTACATTCACATGTAATTTAAACATTAATCTAAGAGAAGTAATGATGCAAATACATTTTAATAAATTATCTCTGCTATTTGGGCAAATATATTATTCCTTTATATCCCCGAAATTACTGTCTATTTTGTAATTATGATATAATTGACATCAGCCACTTTTTCCAAACTTGCTCCACCCGTGTTCCTTTTCGTAAAAAATACAATATAGAGAAAATTTAATCTCCTTCCTAACAAAATTCATTTAGCATTTCATGATTTAGCAATAAAATGTTTATATAACATATTTAACTTTAATAAAGATGCATTTAGCTTGTTATAAATTCAACTTTTAATTTCCTCTCTTTTATTTGTTTTTCACCATTCTGTTTTTGTTTCATGTATATTTCTCTTCAATGTAATTAATGTACCCCCTAGTCTACAGGGGTTCCTCCCTAATTGTTTAATAAATATTATTATTAAAAAATAACTTTTATTGAACACTGTCATTTAGTGCCTGACTTCTGAAGTTATACATTTGTGATCTTTAAGCAGTTTTTAATATTTATTGTTTCCATGTTGCCTTAAATTTTATGAATTAGCCTGATTTCAATAGATAATTAACATTTATTAAATTTATTGTGCATACTAAATGAAAAGTCATTCTATTTTGTTTAGACTTTCTGTTAATTTCTAGTAAACATTGTTAAAAATAGGAAGAATTAAGCAATTTTTTGTTGTTATTGGTTTAAAGACTATAACATCATGTGTGATGATTTTCTAGGGAAAAACTCTAATTATACAAACTATAATAAGACATAATTGTTATTCTCAGTTTGCAAATCTGAGAGTAATAATTAGTAATTAATTCATCTACAGTATTTTCTATTTTGTTATTTATAAAAAGACTGAATTTTATAACTTATTTGAAACTTTATTAATATAAAAAACTAAATTACTTTAGGTTGAATTTATTCTATTATTAAAATGTTCAATTCAGGCTTTTTTTTTTTGTGTGTCAGATATTGGATTGTGATGTCATATACAAAATGTACAGCAATAGAACCAGACTTTGTTAACCAATAAATTTTCAATAATAACTGTCTTGGGATCATTTTTAAGAAGAAAAACTTATCTATTGGTACTTAGGGAAAATCTATCTTCAATTAATTAATTAATTTTTTATTAAAATATATTATTTTGTCATTAATTTTAATATATATGTGCTTAAATATTTCTTTTAACTTCTGTGTTATTATTGTCAGATTTAGACCAATCGTAAATGTGAAAATGGCGATCTAATGAATCATATAATGCAATGATGAGCAACTTTATATGCTTGATTATGTCAGAAACTTTTCTTTTAAAAGAACATTTGTAAGGCTTAAATATCATAATTTCAGTTCCTTGTCAAAAATTGTTTTAACTAAATGTTTGAAAGAATTAAATATAATAATAACTTCTCTTTAAATTGAAAATTAACTATACTGATTAGGAAAACTTTATTATTTTTGAATGATTTATTTAGGAGGGAATAAAATCTTATACCTTGCCAAACAAATCCATAAACAATACATAAGAGAGAAATGAACCAATGAATCTAGTGACTAGAAGTCATAGGTCCTAATCAAAAAGTAAGCCAGTGAAATTTTATTCTGACAGTTTTCTCTGCCATTCTGACACAAAAAACTCTATCTCTCTTAACAAATGATGAATTCAGTTTTTATTTGAACCTTCTCTTCAGTTTGTTGTGATTGGAGAATTTAAAAACAATACAAGGAGAAAAAAAAATTTTTAACAGTTAGCATAAAGTTTAGTAATTCTCTCTTAGTTCTCTTTCTTGCTCTTCTCTCCTCTCACCATCCCTCTTTTGTTTGTTTCTGTCATTAGACTGATGTTGTCATCTTATGTTCACCAGTATTTTGTCTTCTGTCAAAATACTGGTGTAATAAGTAAATGAACTAAAGGGAAAATGAAGAAAAAAAAAAGAAAAAATATATCTATCATAAGTATATTTATGGTTCACACATCAAATTATAGCCTCTGTTATATTAGAATTAAATGTTTTGTTTTTAATAAGAATGGCTATTTTCATTAGCTTTATTATCTGTTACTTGTCTTAAATTTATGATTTATTATATTTGTTTTCTAATTCTTTATATTATTATTATTATATATACACCTAGCCCTCGATTTGCACGGTACTCAATTTACACGGTTTTTAAATGAAACGCTTAATTATATATATATATTTTTTTGTTTTCGTGGAAGGAAACATTAAAATATTCGACCAGTTCATTTATTTTTATTTTTTTGATTTTTTTATGAATTATTTTTCGGGTGTTTAGCTAATTAAAATGATTTTTTTATTCTCGAGGAAAATTAATTTTTTAACGTTTTAAAGCCATTAAAGTTTCTTCGGCATCCAAAAATAATTCGGATAACCAGCTATAATTAAATTTATAAAATTTAATTACGTTCAATCATCCGCATTAAAAATACAAACAACTAGCGATTAATTAAAGTAAATAATAATAATAATAATTACTGCCTTTAGAAACTTTAATAATATTAAGCAAAATATAGTCAAGTTTATGTGTCCGGATTATCGATCGAACGAAGTTAAGAAATGCACATCCATGAACTCCAATGTATAAGTTTACTTCTCGAAACATGTTCCTATATATAGCCTATGTTACAATACTACAAAAGACCAACTTTCAAATTCTCACGAAGCAGAGAGAGACTTTACTAGAAAGCAAATTGAACTAACTGAAAGCACACATTCTGAGCTTTACAAAGTTTGGCGCCATTTTGGGTGCTAATTAGTTATGCTAACTGGAGTAAACATTGTTTAAACAATAGCTTATTATGTGAGAAACCATTTCAGAATAAAAAAATTAATTTCGACCGAAATAGAAAATTAAAAATTGTTAAACTAACTTAAGAAAATATAATAAATGATCCGCATTCTCTTCTTCTTGTTTTCGAATTTCGATTTTTACCTACGCAGATAATTAAATTGTTATCTTCTAATCAATCGAGATAAATATGTGAATATTAAAAAAATAAATTTATTAATTTTTTAATGCTTTCGTTAAGCTTAATTATATATATATATATTTTTTTTTTGTTTTCGTGGAAGGAAACATTAAAATATTCGATGAGTTCATTTATTTTTATTTTTTTGATTTTTTTATGAATTATTTTTCGGGTGTTTAGCTATAAATTTGTTGAAAGGTTTCTGTACTTTTTTATGCTTGTCAACACGTTTCGAGCGATTCATCTTTTACAATTATCTCCGTAGAAAGACAATTTCACGGGCGACCATTGGTTTGAATTTGTATGTAGTGGTCGAATCGAAATCTATCCAACGGAAAAGTTCAAGTCGTTGTCCCAATATTCTGTTAAAAAAATAAAAAATAAAAAACAATTTTACAGCAGAAACAGATCACGTGGATATCCGTCCTGTTGTCAAGAAATTCTGTGTTGTGTGTACGTGTCTCGGTTTATGAATAGTTTCGTGTAACATGTCCATTTTTCTTTAGGAATTTTGAAATTTTTATAAAATACTAAAATGAAATTTTATAAAATTGGATTTTACACTTATTGTAATTTATCTTTTACATATATATTTATATATTTTATAAATTTATTTCGAAACAGAATCTCTTTAAAAATTAATATCGCGTCAAGAAATTTTAATTATCTTTAGTTTTTTCGTTTTTTTTTTTCTTTTTGTCGATTAAAAGAGGATTTAACGTTGGAAGATAAGAAGAAGAAAATTTTTCGAATCGATACGGCAAGTTGGTGTAAAATATATAAACAATGAGAAAATTTAGTATCTTGCTCAGATCAAAATCAATTGTTCCAAAGCAAAATAAAAGAAAGTACTGTGTACATTTGCAGTCAATATTTCTCAGCTGAACTGGGAGGAGATGCTTTAGGGTATTTCTAACCAACAGAAGATCACTATCCTCTTTCCTATGACAGTGTTTCGATGTCTCCTCCTCTTCTCTCTCTTTCTCTTTCCACAGTCCCCCAAGCATCTAAAATGATGCACACAACATCAAATAACTTTTCTTCCATAAAATGTACAGAGAGAAGCACTTTCGTATGAATTTAACACTTCGCACTTTTGAGACTTTACCATGCTAACATTAATCATATTTACAACGTAGATGAAAAATAATGCATATTTTACGTGTCCTAAACTCTTTAATGAATATTAACTGGACTTAATTTGAAAATGTGCTATTACTAGATTTAAATGTTGAGAAAATAAATCAAAAATTTTTCTTTTTACGAAAATTTAAGCGATTACAATTAAGGAGAATAAAATTAGTCGTAATAAATTAGCAAGTGAGAAAAATTTACTTAATTTACTTCATTTCCGAATAAAACGTGGAGAAGAAAAGAAATCTTGTTTCTTATTTTTCGTATTGTAGTTTCTACTAATCAGTTCTCTGTCGAAGTTGCAGTTGCAGACACTTTCAGAACTATTTTGTCTGGCAAAATAAGAAAGTGGGATAGTTAACAGTCGAGCAGGTCTGTTGTATGCGTGTGGTTCGACTAGAGAAGCCAAAATACAAAATAATTCAATCAATACGAAAAGTATAAGGAAAGGAGAAGTTGATTGAAAACTGATACTTATTCGATATTCTAAATATATATAACTAAACAGAGAAATAAATGGTTATGAATTAAAAATCTTGGCAAAATTATTCTAATTTAGATATCTATGCATGAGGTACTAACCTTTAAGAACGAACTCGTAAAAAGAGATGAAAAAAAACTGGAATAAAAGAAAAATATGTTTTGGCTCTGTTTATCAACATTTTCCTATTGAAAGGAAGAATATTTCTTTTGTGTGACAAGATGACAGTACAAATATTTATCATTTGAAAAGTCAAACATAATATACTTCATACAGATTTATAAAGTACATGAGATATAATTGTAAACATGATTATTAATTAATTAATTAATTTTTAGTATTAAAATAATATAAAGGTTATTAAGAAAAATAATTTAAGAGAATTAAATGTGAAATTCATCAAACCTTTAACAATGAATTTAAGTTTATAAAGAAACATGATGAATTTTTCTCAATTTTCAGCATTTTATCTGCATTTTAATGAATTTTCTAATTTTTGGGATAAATCGGGATAATTTTTCTTAATTTTTGAGACATAATTTCAAAAAGAATTTTAAAAATACGGAATAAGTTTAATTAAATTATTTCCATAGAAACTCTTGATAAAATTAATGTTTACATTAAAAAAATACTTTCCAACAAATAATACAGATATCTTTGATTTTTATTAAAAAAAAATCTCTTTAATAGAAATCCAGATAAAAACCTTAAATCAAAGGATTGTGACTTATGGATCCATCTAGCGATTCTGTTCGAATTTCTTTGGTATTTAATAGATTTGTATGCGTTTAGTTTGAATTTTCTTCCTTCTAAATTGGAATGGAAGTACTGTATGTGATAAGTCTTGAGAATGGGGAAAAGTTTTTCTCAAATTATGGACAATTTTTTACTATTTCTGTCATATACAATCCTAATGACAAATTGTCGATAATTGTTACTTCTACGTCTTTGATTCGGTTAGTTGATGGAACGTAGCAAAGATAATAGGTTTGGGTGACAATAGTTAAAGGTAAATTATAATTTGGAAGAGTGAGAGTTGATAACTTTTCTTTCAATCGATGAATCTAATAGATGGTGCAGTTCATCGGATTAGATTGCTCAAATATCTATCAATGACTATAACTCACGAGGAGATTTTTAAAGAATGGCAAGCAAATGATCATTCTGTTGACCGTCTTATCCTCTTAAGAGAAACGTTTTGATTGTTATTATTTTGATATAGGCCTATATAAAAAGAAAAAGATCTTTACAAAAGATTATCCGCTATTTATTTTTAAAATAACTTAAGTACTAATATAGTTTCATTTTTTAAAAACATTTATGACCAGAAAGACGTATGATCTTTTGTTGTTTGTCGCTCGAAAATTTTAGCATGCTTAAGAAACTTGCAATTCTAGCAATTTTTAAATTCAGTAAAATTTTTAAAATATTTGCCTATTTAAAAATGTTATGAAAACAAAAATAATATACATTTAAATCGAGAACTTTGTAATATCGAAGGATATTGCAAAAATTCTTTCGTACAGCTTCACGACTTTTTGAGCACTGCGTACATTCCAAGCCAATTATTGTCTCTTCGAGATTGCTAGAAGTCATGAAGTCAACTCAACTGAGCATGAATCATATTCTAGTTATTTTTTAAATATTTTCCATAATGTTTTGAATACCATCACAACAATATGCACTGAAAAAATTCCATGACGTGAATGTTAATTAATTAATTAAATAATAATATAGTTTTACTGAAAATATCGATATAGCTAGTATTTTTCTGAAGTTTCTCGCATATTAATAATAGCTTCAATTTTTTTTTCTTATAGATTTAATGAACTAAATTTTAATGAAGATAATTTGTTTGCTAAATTTCCACTTTTATTATTATTTTTTATGTTGTTATAAAAGTAAATACATGGTGACAGACCATCCGAGTTTTGTTTATATGGAGTAACATTTGTATACTTTTATTTATGGGGGAAGAAGAGAGTTTGTATATGTGCCAACAGATGGCAACGTCGACAGTTCACAAATGTGAAACCATATTCTGTCAATACACACTGTTCTATCTTATTCCATTAATATTGCACTGAATTTTGGGCATAAAGTAGTCTCAGTAAATATGTATTGTAATATTTAGTAGCTCGTAGTTAAAGTCTACAGTTTCATGCATGCGGACAAAATGTTAGTATGTTTGACAATGTTACGTGATATACATACAGGATTACGAATGGCTTTCATAGATATAGTTTCATTATGCTCATTGTTAGGATACCATATAAAGAAAAATAATGCTTATCTGTTGTCCAAAACAGATTGAACATATGAATGGATACAGTTTATATGATGATAACTTGTGCTGTATAAAATCTGTATAATTATTATAAAAACATAATGATTTAACATATATTTGTCATTGTCCAGTTTTCAATTTTATTTGTACAATTATACAGTTTATTATTAATGTATACAATTTACAAATATAAACTATTTACATTTTGTGAACAATGTTAACTCAACAGTCAACTGTTAAATAAAAATATAAAATATTCTGTTTAGTTTTTCTTCTTAAATAAATATTACTACGAGTTAATAATTAGTAGAAATTTTCTCTTATAGTATATATATGAGAATATACGAGCTGTATTGAGTTTTCCTTTTCGATTTTTTCACAACTTTAAAAGCGTTATATTTTTTTTACATAAATAAAAGATCGAGGATTATCATGCCAATTTTTTCGTAAATATGTGTCACTTTACATTCCAGTTACCCCGAGGAAAGCTTAAAGTGTTGTCTCTTCTCCGACTTACCTTCATATATCATCAATGCAAAAGATTGCAATATGTTTATAATTTCTCAGATCAGGAAAATAAATTTTTCCTGGAAAAAAATCGTAAAATTTATTTATTTATTTTTTAATTTTGAAAATATTAAAAAATAATTTGCATTTTATTTTTAATATAATAAAATATTTTTACATTTGCTATTGTAACCCAAAGAAGGAATCTTATTATTCTTTATTTATTTTCTTGAAATCAATATAGAATCTTAAATTACCATTTTCTTCATGTGCAATTATAGCTGAAGAATCGTTTAAGGAGTAGATTTTTCTTATCTCATCAGTCAGTTTTATCTTCAAAAGTTCCTTTTCATGCCATTTCTTTGTTTCCATAGATAAAAGATGGGTTCACGTTCCTAATCCTATTTTACATAGTATATATTCGAAAGATATTCATAGTTTTGATGTTTAAGAAGACGTTTCCTTTTCAGATCATTTCAAACTGTAGAATGGCATTGTTTCCGGATGTTAATTGAGTTTTAGACAGAATAAAGATTACAACTGATTTGTTGATCCTAACAATATCGTCGAGGATAAATGATGTTGTTCATTATGTTCTGACAAAACTTTGAATGATTTGATTCATCCCTTTATCTGTCTTAAGATTATAGTGACAGGAAAAGATTGTCTACATGCCATACTTGCCGAATCTTGTTCGAACAAGAGATTGATCAAAATATCATCTCCATAACAAGTTTCTTTTCTATTTTCTATAGTTTTATAGTTATCTATTTAAGTTTTCAGCAATTTTAGAAGCTTATACAATTATATTTACTATTGTATAATTTATGCCCAGAATATAATTATTATTGATTCAGGCTGAATTGAATATTTCACCAGCTTAAAATTAGGCTGTCATGTCTTAGTTGGTGAAAATATGAATTTTATCATCGTAAATGCAGTTTTTTTTCTTTCTATTATGTATGAATAAATGGAAAGTCAGTTAAAAACAAATATATTCGTGGCTAATTTCTACAGTTTAGTTGCACACTTTATCACTTATAATCTGTAAAAATTCAGTCATTTTTAAGAGAAAACTTTTAATGTAGTAATTAATTATTAAAGTGTTATGTAAGAAGTACAGCGCAGTATTTGATACTTATCATTTTTGAATATACTCAGAAAGATCTTTCAGTATTTTTTTTTACTAGGATGATATTTGATTTATAAAATATTCAATGAAGTAGCTTTTAAGAAAAATAAATACCGAATCTCGACAATTTCTAGTCATTTTTTTACATTTTTTTTGAAACAATCGACTTAATTATAATTTCAGAAGATAGAATCATGAAAGTTCGCCGTCGAAATACTTGAATTTATTCACTTTTATCGATATCTCCTGGAAGTCACTAATAGAATTAGCGGTTTATTGATCAGTTTAAGAATTGTACCACTATTTTCCTTAAAACAGCCACCGTGTAAATCTAATAGTAAGTTGAGGAAAGATTGTCATTCATCGAAGAAGGTCGAAGCAATTCCACAATTTTTTTCTACAATTAAAATGTTTTATTAAATGTTTTTTCTGGTAATGAAAAGCTAAAGAAAAAAGTAATCTTTACGTGTGAATCTGTTTTTGTAATCTCATAAAATCTTCACGATTCGGGAATAGGAAAAAAAGATCTTGACCATACTTGTCGCACCAAAATATAACGACTTTTTTTACTACTTATTTTAAAACTTGAAAAGAACTTTCGACTCGATCTTTACAAGAACTGCTTGACCTTAACAATGTTCGGTTCTTTTATATTGATTCCTGGACAATTACCAAGCTTTTCCTGCTTGCAGTTGTTTCCTGCACCTGCGAGTACACCTGCTCGGATCACCACTAACATCTTGTCCTATCTCATACTAAAACAGGAAAATTTGTGCTATTCTCGTAAATTTTCTTCGGCATCCTCTTAAATTTTAACGCAGCCACAAACCATAAAAGAATACACTATAATCTCTGGGAATATATAAGATCCGAGATATTTCTAATGAAGCAAATGGCCAATAAAGTGCAAGTAATCAATCGAGCGCAAAATTGACAAACAGTACTCATGTAACGCGAAATACAAAAAATATTGCAAAGTCGTACAGTAGTCAGCTTTTCAGTATGTCAAACCATGTTGTATCTATATATTGTTAAGATATTGCCTGCTGACAAAGCTAGCTAAGACTGGTAGAGCATCTATAAAAGCAAGGTAATAAAATGTCCGTGTCAGCTGTTTGGTTGGACTGGGATTAACAGAGCTTTCCGTCTCCTATTTTCAGGAGTTCCTCTCAGCTAGACTCTTGTAATAACTAAGGATTACCGACGACTACAAACTACCAACAAGTATGATATGTATCATTAGCTGTTTCCTGCTTCCAAATATCCTTTAGGTTACATAGAAGATGAATAAAAAAGTATCCTTTCAGAGCGTTACGTGAAAAATTCTCATTGATCAAACATACAAATGAAATGTAAAAGTCAATTAAATTACTTGTAATTTTAGACGGTAAGAAGTTTAAAATTCTGTTAAGAATTAGAAAATTTATAATTCTTGACAGAATTTGAATTTTTATGCAATTTATAATGACTGCTACTACTGTTATTATTTATTTATTTAAGCACAAATTACATAATGCCTGCATCTATTATGTAGACATCTAAAATCTAATCATGGTGATCTCTATAAAAATAATAAATTTGGTGGATGAGTTACGATGTTGCTTTTTAATAAAACATTTCTAATGGCATTCGCAATAGAAATTTACATAAGAAAGAAGTTATCAGGAAAAGAAAAATATTTATAGAATTCTGCGAAATTTTCTACTTATAGTTAAACTTGTAAAGAATACTGTACAAAGAATATGCTTCCATTAATTTTTATTAATGCTTTCAGATAGAAGAATGGAACTATCAATGGCATGTCGTCATCATCATCATCCAATATAACGAAATAAATCTCAGTTGTCAATAGAAAAAGGAAATGCGATTCCATTAATCCTTTAAGTGTCCCTTTTCTTATCAAAATTTTCCCAAAATCAATCGAAAAAACCATTAAATAAATAAATAAATTTTTAATTTAAACATTTTTAATGAGGAAGAGCATAAATCATTTTTTTTTCGAATATATTGCTTTCAGTGTTATTTTTAATTAAAAAATGTATATTTTATTGATATAAAAAATTATTCTAAATAAAAATTACCGTACGATATTTTTATAAAATGTTATTATTAATTTTTAAATAATACTTTAAATGTATTTTTTATCTTATATAGGCTCAAAATTTTTATTTTAAATAATAATTTTTTTATCTTATATAGGCTCGTTTACGAATATAACTTAATTATAAAAATTAAATATTAAAGCATTAAATTTAATTAACTTTAACATTATTAAATATGTAAAAATTCATCGAAAACAATTCGATCCAGTCGTTCAACAGCTTGTCTAATTTTATATAAAATTGTAACCATAAGTTTGAGCCTTCAGTAACTCTCCTGATACAGTGAATAAGAGAAACATGGAGGAAAAAAATTTTCTTCTTTTTTCTACAGAGAACTTAATTAAGATATCTACCACTCGTAACACGTGTCGATACCTTTTATACAGAGATAATTCCTTTTGACGTATTACTGGTAGAAGACTGTTAATCAACACTTCGACTTGCGTTGGTGGTCTGTAAATTTATGGTTGTCTCAAGACGTGCAAAGATAGCAATAAATCCAATGATCTAAGTCAAGATGATACGAAAACACGGTATGGATACTACAAGTCATTTAACAAGATTTATCTCTCGACATGTAAATTCATTTAACGGTAAAAAACCGTAAACATGAAGGATATGGCTCAACTGTTTAAATATTACTATAAATTTCTTTTATTGAAATGGCCAGAGTATAAATTTTGCACATTGTTGGCATGCTCTCATATACTGATGAATTTTTTTCCTCAGAAAATAACTACGGGTTTGAGGGGAGAAAAACGGATGCAGATTAATATAACAGACTAAATCTTCAATTCGAAGAGTAAAATATATTGAAAATGTTTATAAAAAATAAATAAATAATTGATATTATCAATTTAATGTTTTCTTTTATGTATGTTATAAAAGTGAAAACTAATTTTGATATGAATTATTTCATTTTTTTATTGTTAAATTTTAGCGAAAAATATTTATTTAACAATTTTTCATCTCACTTCATGTGTCATTTACTTAAGTTATTTGCGTCATTACTGCTTCTATCAATATTAATGCTTCTGATACTCTACAGTTTATTTGCTTTCTTAGTTCTTCGACATCAAAACACTTTTAATTATGGCATTTATAAAATGGTTTAATATTTTTATGATTAATCTCTCACAGATAAATTATTTTGTGCTTACTTGTAGACCTATATAAATATAAAAAATAATTCTCGGTTTATCCCTGTTAGTAATGAATGCATCTCAATGCAAGTTTCCATAACATGAAAGATGACAGTCGGTATCCACGAACAGGAAACTATCGACGAAATCTTGTCTACTTATGGTTTTTGTACATGTTTAATAACAGTTTACTTTTTTCCTTCTCGAACAGTAAAGTAGTAACTGTTAACAACCATGACAGCAAGAGTTGGATTAGTGTAAACGTGATTTGACAAGTTGCTACACGTATCTTCAAATATATTGCATTAGGATTGACACGTGAGAAAATCCAGAAGATATCTGTACACTTCAAGTCTACTTATTTTTATAAGTATGCCTTCTAGGTATAATCATAAATGATTTCATAAAATATTTCTTTATTTATTTTGGCATTGCTTAAATGAAGATATAGTAAGTTTGTTGTGACAAACTACCAGATATCTGAAATGAATTTCATGGTTAGACACTTCAGTAAAGATCTCAGTACGATTAGTGTAAACATTGCAACTAGACTAATGTTTACGGTAGACTATACTTGCTGCAGGTGACTATCTTAATTAAAATCCGCTTCTCTGAGTCAAATTTAGTTGCTATTAACATTAATGTAAATAGATGAATGAATTTTCTGACAGTAAATAAAGAGTATATTCGATCGAATCGAAGAAAATATAAAAGATTTTCGTTTGATATACATCAAGTTATGAATTTTGATATCAAATTATATATTTAAATTTATTCCGATGACGGAAAGAACTCTTTTAATAACAATAGACTAATAATAATAACGATTTTAGCATTCAGAGAGTTTGCATTTCAAATTAATAAAGAAGATATTTATAAATTTTTAAATGTTCATTTGTTGGTTATTCATACATCTTTAAAAATAATAAAAGTTTTCTTCTTCCTTCATGCAAATTAGTAGAGAACGGTAATGTTGACATAGTCGAACCATCGGCTACGTTAACTTCCAACAGTTAACATAAAAGAAGCAAATTGTCTATGTCTTCATGGTTTACTACCGAGAATTGCAAACGAAACTTAAGGCTAGAAGTTTTCTACAAACTGTCTTCTGTATTCTATAAAAGATGCGAAGAAGAAGAAGAAAAATTTTTTTACGATCAAGGTAATAAAGTTGTTCAAATGGATTTAATATTATAATTTTATCCATGAACGAAAAGAATAGGAAACGAGGATTTTTTGATTTTTTTTATTGTTTAATTTTAAAGAGAAAGAGAGATATTTAGCTACTATAAAACTAGCATTATAAAGATTTTTCTACGGTTTTAGCAACGTACTCAATCACTTGACGAGACGAGTAATTGGTTAATTGGCAATAACCACGTTCAATTGAACGATGGTCGCATAATGTGAACTGGACTGGAGATTAACTTTCATTTCTCTTTTAATATTCTTAATAGGTAGCTTTTAAGGTTTTAAATTCGTTGTAAAACCGATTCTTCTTACATATGTTCATCAAACTTCCGATAAGTAAAGATCTTTTATTATTATTATTATTATGGAAGTAAAACCGATCATATTTTATACTTGCGATAATAAGCTTATCGCTTGGATTAATTCCAAATGATATGATGCATTATAGAAAATACAAATGTTGCAATTATTCAAATTTTTACTGGAAGCGTTAAAAAAACAGTTTAAAAATTTTTAATCATATTAATAAAATGCAAAAAACAGTATAACTCAATTTTCTTTAAATTTTTTGAGTTTAGAGTTGTTTTTCTGTGTAAAACAATCGCAAAATACTCGTTATAAATAAGTAAGATTTTTGTTTCTTCGGTTCTAAAAATAGAAGAGTAAAAATAAAAAATAAAAAAAAACTTTTCGCTTAAAATAACACACCCACTGGAGTCATGATTGGCTTGGCAACATTGATTGGCATTCTTCTTCGTATTAAATCTCTAAACTTGTAGCAAGAATACTTTTCCCAACAATTTAAAAAAATAATAAAAAATAAAATTAATATCGTTAAATTATCCACTGCATAGATAATTATTATATCATTTAATTACAAAATTTTCTTATCGAGACCGATCTAACGTACGATTTTAATTACGATTAACTAATGGCATTCAACGTCGGTCAGTCGTTAATTACTAGACGTCAATATTTACGTTGCTAGTAGCAGAAATAATTTTGTACGATATTTATGTTTTCAAAAATTTAATTTTGATATTTATATAACTTTGTTTATTTAAAAATAGTTTCTGATTTTATTTATTTTATTTTTTAATCAAAACTAACATATCAAAATTGAATTATTATGTATTCATTTCCTAAACAGATATGTTAAACAGAACGATCAAAACCACTTGATCTTGCGTGACGTCACGCATTCTAGTATTGATATACAAACAAATGAGAAACCATCTAAAAATACCTTTCTAGTTCTTCCGAAAATAAAAAAAGAAAAGAATTTTTTGAAGAGAAAAAAAAATTTAATAGATGTTTAAATGTTAATAATATAATTTACGTGAATAGCTTCTAAATAGTGTATCACGATAAATAAACCTAATTAAAGTTTTTATTACCGTTTTAACGTTATAATGTCGTGACACGATAAATGTTAATCGAAGGAAATCATGAATATTCAGTTCGTCAGAAATTATAAACTTTTAAACTTACCAAACTGATAAAAAAAAATTGTTTTATTTATACAAAATAATAATAAAAAACATAAACTGTAGACATAAAAAACTGTATATTTTAAAAATTAATTTAAACAATTAATTTGTTTTATTTTTGTTGTGCGAAATTTTATTAAAAAGTAAATTCCCGTTTCCTATTAGAGGATGATGATATTTTTTTTCTTCTTCTTCTTCTGTGTGAGAATAACAATTTCCCTTCTTGATGACTCACATTCTGTGACATATACTGTTTTAAGGACGGTTATTCCCAACTTTAATCATATATTATTTATCAGCTAGCGTCAGGCAGGGAATAATTGTACCTCTGAGAATCTGAAAGATATAATAGCTATATGCCATCATCCAATTGAAATTTTTAAGGTTTATGTCCATCGATGCAGAAAAAAAACACTGTCTGGCCATGAGATAAAGTAATTGAAAGTGGGTATTCCTGTACTTTACATAATTTTGGTTGTCTTGCAAATGTCCTTGCGTGAGCTGAATTTAAAGAGAATTGTTAAATTATCAATAGCTTTTACCTTATTTTTACTACGGTTAAGATTTATATTTATTTTTATACTGTTTACCGATTAAAAAATAAATTCATTGTCATAAATTATTAATGTCTAGAATAATTTGCGTTTTAAATATACATTGTGTACTAAGAATATATATACATACACAGTGTATATAAGAATACTTAATCAGTTCTCATGAAAAACTGTTTAAGAATAATAACTGATGTTCGTGTAAAGTAGCACACGAGCTCCTTTGTAATTATTACTATAATAGTTTTTTTTTTTAACTAAACTTACTATATTTTTATATATAAAAATGGTTACTACTTGTTAACGATTTTATAAAAATTATTAACGCGTAAAAATAAATAGAAGATAATTCTACTGCTTTCTCCGGAAAAATCGCGCTAAGTTAGAAATAATTTGAGATTAAGAATATCTTAGGCAATAAATTTAGTTTTTTTTTTGGAATCAATTATGGAAATGGCAGTGTTGCCTGTTCGGTGAGAAGAGGAGCGATGGCGTTGCTTGGGGTAGAGCGCCCTACAGTGGCGATTCTTGCCAATACTAATGCCCCGTTTGTTAGAAGGCGTACAACAGACAGAGATGTGCTACACACAGACCGACACGGAACTGGTGCCGTTCAAGCTGTCTCCAGAAAGTCGGGTCGATGTTTAAGTACTGTGGAGGTAACATTGCCTCAGATAACGTTTAAACGAGTGATTTTTTGGTCAGCGTCGGTTTTTTTAGCTACTCCATAATCTGTTTTCTTCATCGGCATCTGGTAAGTTCTTATCTCAGTAATATAAAGTTATAAATCAAAATATTTTATTATATCACGTGATAAAAACTGCATACATATAAGCTTATAACTTTTTTTGTTAAAAAGCAAAGTTAAAAAATAAAAAAATAAATTTTGCGATTTGTTCGGTTGATCTTGCTTATTCGATTTGTTCGTTTTATCCGCACGAAATGTTGCTAAAAATAATTTTCGATCGGAATATTTTCCCATAAATATATATGTATATCTTTAATTACAGTTAAAATGATTTATACTGAGATTTAAAAAAATCTGAATATTTTGGTAAACAAATTTGCGCGTAAATTGCGTTTTTAATATTCTAGGCACTGAATTGGTTCGAATAATTTTATATAAATATCCTGCTAAAGTATTAATTACATGTATCGAAATCTCAAAATAATCGTTGACAATAAGACATTGTGAAGTTTGAAAAATTGACGTAACGAGAGGAATGTTCTCTATTGATCGCCCAGATACCATACCACTTGTTAAATACTTAGGTTATCAAAGCAAAAATACTTACAAGAAAACAGTTTTAACCTATACTTTTTTCAGATTATATTTTATTTAGGATTATAATTTAATAATATAATCGATAATGATTATTTTCCAAACCATACGTACTTATCGGTCATACCTTATAGTTTGTTAGTGCATAAAAGGGATTAATCGTTTATGGCGATATATATATTCACCTTATATTCCTATAATATAATATCATGGTATTAATTATTTAGTATAGGTGATAGTTACGATATTAATGGAAAATTTCACTCTATTCTTAATGACTTTACTTGTCATAAATAAGATAAATACTATTTATCGAATACGCGCGCAAATAGAAAAATCAACATTTCTCATGGAATTAAAGTAAATTAATGATGTTTTTAAACGTGTCCTTTAATTTTTCACTTTTTATTGTTTCTTCTGAAGATGCAATGTATATAAAGTAGGAAACGTTTATTGGTCTCGATGGTAGTGTAAATCTGCTTACATTCGAAGCCATTCTTCTTCGTCAAAAAAATCTATGCGAAATTACTACATGGACTTCGAGAAATCGTTTTATTTTGTTTAGATTTAAAATAATGTCGAACCGAAAACTGTTATTTAATTTATATCACTCTCTTGGCGATTTTATTTAAGAAGGTAGAAGTTAGATCTTTTCCCATCTCGTTTCAATCAATTCTGCCTATGTTTATAACTCAGCGCATCAATATTATGGTTCCATTAGCTTAGTCCATTAGAAAAATTTTATTTATTTATTTATTTTTTAATTTCTTAAAATGCAATTATAATTCTATTTAACGTTAAATTGGTCTTTTAGAAAATTGTTATTGGTATTTTAATGCTTATAAAACCTATTTTATTTTGGCCGTTTTGTGATTTACGCTAAAATTATTTTGTCAATTCTTTCTTCGTTTGCCGAATATATTGACTTTTTTTTTCCTTTTTTTCTTTTTCTTTATGAAGAAAAAGACCATCCCATCTGGAGTAGATCATTTTATTGGAAAACAATCAAATCCACGTGACACACTATTCTTAACACGATGTTCTAATTTTCTTCTATTGAAAATTTCATCTGCTATTGGAAAAAGATGAAAACCGACACTGGAATGGAAATCGAAAATGAAGAAAGATTATCGAAAAGCATATGACAATCCATTATCAAATAAGAAAAAAGAATTTCATTTGTTTTCGATATAACATAAGTTTAAATTAAGAAGAAAAAATATATTAAAGATTAAAAAGCGCAAAATGATGGGGAGCGCGAATTATTATTATTATTATTAATGTACGTATATCCTGTTTAATACTTTCTGCTTAGTTATAAAGAAAAAAAGAACTGTTTCCAGTGGCGTAACTTCAAGAGATTGTCGTTTGAAGTCTCCTTTCAGACAATCCCTTTCGTTAGTTAATGGCCGACATCAAATGCTTGAGACTTACTATTGAAAATACCACAAAGGAGATTCACCGGCTTTATTAAACAGGTGTACAGTTTTGTTTTCTAATTTAAATCGACACGAATGTTTAATTATGAAAAGCTTTAATTTTAAATTTAATAATATATAATATTTATTGATAAATCTCTACTTACAAGTTTGTTCGAACCTATTATTGTCGACTTAAAAAAAAGGTGTGCGATTCCTGATGTATTGTATGATAAAGCAGCAGATAGGATTGTTACGTTTGCTACGTTTTGCTCAAATTGCACGACAACAAATAAAAGTTTCAAAGAAACTGCAAGAAACATGAAATGCAATCGACTTCCTTTCGCTTTGCATATATTAACAGTAAGGAATACCAGTAAAGATGATCACTTTTTCCCTAGCACGTTAGCCAGATTGAGTTTGGCAGTCAACTTTCTAGTATATAAGAAAACTTTTTCTTTCTGTATGATGCGAGTATTTTGAGTAAGATGAAAGTAAAGAGGAAGAAAAAAAAAATATATATATATAAGAAAGTACTGATGTGAAGTTAAATTATACAGTACGATCGAAGAAAGTTGGATGACTTTGTCTAGGAAATTCTACGCTTGGAATTTCTAAATGACAAATGCTAGCTAAGAAAAATGATTGATCTATGAAAGGTGATTTGACACTGTTTTTGCTTGACACTTTTGGGAAACTGTCAAATACAGAAAACATACTGAAATATTTTCTTTAGGGAAGTTCATTTATTGAATTTACTTCCGAATAACTATTTACTTTTTATTCCCGAACCAATACATTTTTGAATAGAAATTTCTTTTGTTGGAATATGTTTATGTATTATTAGCATTTGAAAACATATGGCGTATACAAGAAAACATCTTTTGATGCCGAATACACATTAAAATTTCTTATTTCCTTCCTGTTACATTTTCGAAAATGACATCATAAAATTTTTTCTCAATGCAAACCAATAACATTGTTATCCGCTAAAAAGTATAGGTAAATATTATGTATATCCACATTTATTATAATGTTGCTTAAGAGAAAGTAACTCGCTACATTAAAATTTTAATTTTCTTCTATTAATAATTTTATTTTTTCGATGATTAAAATAAAAATTGATATAAAATTCTACAGCGTTTAATTTAAACTGCAAACATTTAAAAAATAGTTTAGATTGCATAAATATTGTTATTTTAATTTTCTATGATTTTAATCATAAAAAATAAAGAAAAATATATTTTATATACATAATAGGATATGTAATAGGTATAAAATATATAAAGGAAAATAAATATAAATAATAATTTTAAGCTTTTATGAACTATATATCCATAGTAGGATCTACTGTGGCTATATAATTCATATAAGCTTAAAATTGTTAATTTTTTGCAAGTTAATTTTAAGCAATAATATTATCAATCAAAAATTTGTAAATAATTCCAAATATGTGAAGAGATATTCGAAAATATTTAATTTTATAGAGTTTATTTTTAATTATTCGTAAATTCTATTTGCTTATGTTATTGCTTACTAGGCAAGAGCAACAGCAAGTTATTACTTTTGAAAATTAAAGCCGTTAGGCAGAAATCAATTAATTTCAAACTTTAATTATAAACCTCTTACTTTTTGAACAAGATGGATATTATCTTTAAGTGACCATCACTACCCACTTCAGCTGATAAGTTAAATTATCAAGTTCTTTTCTCTTGTTTTTCCCTTTTTTTCTCTCTCGTTCTACTCGATACAAAATTATATAATAAATCACGATAGAAACTTCTTTATTAAAACAAATATAATTTATAATAGCAAACACTTAAGAATGTTTTTAATACACGCGAACATAAAGTATATTCCTTTATAATTATTATTTATTTTTTTTAATGTATAATTTTATAAAAATCTATAACGAGGATTTTCAGTTAGTTGTTAAGAGGAAAACAAGGAGAAAAAAATTATTTCTGTATTTATTTTCTAATTTAAAAACTGTGAAAGTATTTTTCTCAGTCTTGTTTTTTTGTTTACAAGGAACACAATATTGCCTGAGATGTATTTGATAACTTGGAACGTTTTGATATAAACAACTGTTCATTGTTATACAGGTGTACGCTGCCTATACCGAATCGTCTTTTCCTTTTTTCCAGTATTGATCGTAGTTAGATTGCTAGGAGAAATAGAATTATGTGCAGCAATCTAGAATTGAGCTTAGATTGTCTGCCATTGACGAAAAATTGAACATAGAGACCGAATTATCTAAAGAATATAGTGGGCATTGTTCGAGAAGTATAAGGTTATTCCGATACACTCAACTTTGGTAATATCTTCAAAATAAAAAAAAAGAAGAAGAAGATAAGAAGGAGTAGATTTGGAAATTCCGAGATTTATATATTCTCTAGATAGAAATTATTCAAAATTGAAATGTATTCATGAAAAATATACCTGTTCAGAATCAAATATTGAAAAGGTTATTTACAAAAATGCAGTTATTCACGTTTAAAGAGAATTCTGAAAGATAAACTTATATATATCGAGAACCGTTTCTGATATTCCATCGATCGCATTCTAAACATTAATTAAAAAAATAAAAAGAAGAATATTGCATTTTTATATTTCGTATAATACCGGAAAATAGTCGATAATATCATTCTATTTTTCTAAAATTATATATATATGTAAAATAAAAAATAATAGTAATAAAACTTTAACAAAATTATACTGTTTCCATATTTAATGTATGTTGGCTATCGATAGATGGAAGGCAATAAATTTAGATGAGTTGGGCAACCATTCTCATATTATCATTTGCGACTTACATTAAAATGTGAATATTACCCGAAGGCATATTTTAACGATCACTTATGCAGCGAATTTGGTTGTCATATCGACTACAAGCGATTCTTTTCTGTTTTGAAAGAAGAGTAATGCTTATTTAAGTGGAAAGTATCGAGTATTTAGAATGGCATCGTAATACATTCGTCATAAATTAATATGAATTGCGTAAAGAAGCATAAAGGTTATAAACAGTATATTAAACAAGAGTTAACGATCTTTATATGCCAATATTTTTACTTTTTAAACCGTAAATTACGAATAAACCTACAAAGTTAATGTTTAAATTAAGCTATAGTTGATAATAATTCGCCAAAATGGAATGTTGTTATGATTTTGCCAACGTTAACGACGATTTAAAAGCTGCATCTTTATTAAAGAGTAGCATTGCCACGCTGTTGTTTAAGACAGGCGTGAAGTATTTCCGTTAAAAAATAATAACAATAATAATAATTTTATTCGATTTGTTATATTCGTGTCTTTCGTGATATGCGCAGTTTAGAGCGATTTTAATATTTTTAAAGTTATTTATAAAACAATGCAATTAGACAAAGTGCAGTTTTGTGGTGCAGAAAATTACTAAGAAAGGGAAGGCTTTATCTGAAAGGCTACAATTCGTGTCTCCGCTTGGTAATGACTATGAAACAACCAAATCGACCTATTAGGTTTCAAAATGGCTCTATCTCTTCAGTCAGAAAGATAATTCAGTCTGGCTTCATTTGCCACATTCAATAAAAACAAAAAGAAAAAAAACCGATGTTTCTACTTGACAATGTTCTTTTGTAAAATGTTCTTGTATTTTTCTATCCGCATTTTGGTAATATAAAAGCTGTCAAGAAACGTTCTAAAAGAAGACATATAAATGTCAATATGTTAATTATTTTCTAACTCGCATTCCAATTAAATTTAACTTAATTGATATGCCGAACAACTTAATTTACAAAACGATTTTAAATTAAAAAAAATAAAATAAAACAGAAAAATTCCATTTAACAAAACAAGATTAGGATATATTCTATTAAAAGATAATCAATATTTTTTACTCCATAAAAATGTAATTTATATCTCATCTACTTTAAATATAAATAATATTTTTATCAAAAATCTTCGAAAGATGCAGTTAATTTTCTTTCCATTTTTTAAAAAAATACATAATTTATTAAATTATTCAAAAAAATATTTAATGCGATACGTATCCATTTTCGAATTTATTTTTAAATGTAATAAATATATATTAAAAGTAAAATAAACATTAAAATAAAAAATAAAAGTAAATATTAGCTAGTATAAACATGTAAGATCTATTTTATAATGTTGAAATATTCTTTTAACTTAAATATTTAAAATATTATTATTATTATTTTTTGTTACGTGATGCTGCAATGAAGGATTACACGGCCTATCGGATAATAGTCGAATCAATAATTCAAATAGATTTTATTAATGGACAAAGTCAGTAGAAGCATCTAAAAATTTTAAACCAGCAAATCCGCATTCGTAATCATTACAAGTCGGAAGATAGCGATAGAAAATGATAAACAACGTTATCCAAAACGTATAATATATTATTTAATATTTTGTAGAGCATTTATCACGGAAAATGCCACATATTTCTTACTATTTGGAAATTTTATTAAATTATTCCTTTACCGGAATTTGTCTTCATTGAAGTCGTACAATTCGCGCTTCGGATAATATATTCTCCTGTTATAATAACTTCTATCACTTATTTAAGATTTCGAGAAATTTCCTCTTTCTCTGCCTTCCTTAAATCGAAAACCATGGAAAACACATTTTGCTCCTTTCTCTTTCTTCGCCCACATTGAACCCACCTCTTCCAATTCAATACAGAGTTAAACTATTAAGTCCTTCTAACATTTTCCTGTTTGAAGAAATTATCTTTTCCTCTTTTTTTCCGAATCGATAAACATACTGAATACAAAAAAAATTGGAGTATTTAAACGCACACACACACACAGAGAGAGAGAGATCCATTTTCGCTTTAAAACTAAAATCTACTCGTAATATTCTGAATATTTTTACTCACTGCAAGTTTAATCTCAGTCCTTATGCAAATTTGAAATTTAAGACATATTAAAGCATTCAAAAGTTCTCGATAATCTAAAGTATTAATTATTTAAATGCTAAAATTGTTTAATACACTCTCTCGCTCTACGACTTTAACGCTCAGTAAATAGATTAATACAATTTACTCTAATAATTTTACGAATTTTCCTCGTGTATATAATTGATGATAAAATAAATATTATGCGACGATGTTTAATAATAATTATTAAACATATTTTGCATCTTAAAGTAATTATTCTTTCTTACGGAAATTTTATGACGGACAGATAAAAAGAAAATCCAAAAGAGTTGTTTTAAAAGTTATAGAGTAAACAGGAAATTAATAGATTGAATCAAAATTGATTTATGGTAGAAAATTAAATACAATATTTAATATTCAGTATTTGACCTGTAATAAGGTTAAAAGCACAATATCATTATTCTTCTGGGTCGACTTTTAGCAGGCAGTTCATTCCTGGAGCAGTTCCGTGGAATGCTTCTAGAGTTGAGTACATGGAAGCTCTTGGGATTGTTGAAATCCGATCGGGAATGCTTAAGGCTACCTTCCCCTTGGACATTTTGACCTCACAAGATCTTGTGCAATGTTCGAAGGAATGGACATGAATCTTAATACGCAGTATTTACTGTATATCATTATGTAAACGTGTAGAAAGTGGCGAAATATTATCATCGTCATAACACTTACACAAAGCAAATAAATCTACTCAAGGCGAATTATAACTCTTAAATAAGCAAACCAAATATTCATTAAAGTAAAACAATTCTTAATGAATTTTAAATTATTTTAATTTTGATGTTTACAGAAATTATTATTATTTTTTAAATACTTCTGATGGCAAATATTCCTCCGATATAATAAATGGATACGTAAATGATTTATCGACTCGTATAACTTTTACAAGCACGTAAAATTCAGCCGTTTAACCGAATTAAAATTTAATATATTGTAAATCTCTAATAACTTAATTATTTCTTTAAAATCTTAGTAACAGATTTTAAATGTCGAATTAAAATATATTCGGAATTAAATTTTTAATCCGAAATTTAATCGGTGTTGTTTAAATATAAATGCGTTAAAATCGAACTTTATTTTCTTTGTTATTAGTAAGGTTTTTGGTCTCATTTTTAAAAATAAAGTTATTGAGCCTTTGATGTTTTTATTTTTTTTTCTTTCTCTTAAAATTTTCGTAGAATTAAAGCGAAATATGATTAAGTAATTAGCTGATGATGATAAAGCCACGCTGAATTACTTGATCAAAACAAGTCATTTTCGTTCGCATGAGATAAAAGGTAATATTAGCTGGCACAGCTAGTCTTTCAGAAACTTTCAATCTATTCAACTGAACCTACACACATAGTTTGCTCTCAATATCACCATTGAGGTCATGTCTGTAATACAAAATCCGTGTTTGAGGCTTTTCAGCTTCTAAAACTTTTATTTCGATCTGTTCACTTCACCATTCGATTTCTCTCCAGTTCGCGATATGGTTTCCAAAATGTTTTCTTACACCTTTTCATTCCTTAATTCGTGTTTCCGTTAGAATGACCATCTAAGGAACTTATATTTTGTTTTTCTTTCCAGTCTAAAAAAGTGGAAAAAATTATAACAACTTTTTAAAAACTTCCAAAAAAAACAAGAACATTAATTGATTTCTCTAATTATAATCGTTAGCAGAATCGTATTATCTCGATGGAAAAAAAAAAACAAAAAATATCGTTATTCGTTTAACTGATGGAAAAAAACCGTAAAAATGCTGATTTATCGGAATTTCAGCAAGCATTTATTATATTTAAACGCAATTTTTTATTTTATTTTTAAAGTTAATTGAAAGAATGTCGATTGATTTGCGCTTTATTTATAATTTCACGTACCAGTTACTCTATTTAAGATAAGTATTTGATTGTGAACATTGCTAAATGAACAATAGAAAGAAAATTCCGCAGAGCGTGAAATCTTGCAAGAGATTGACATGTTTCGACTGATATGACATCTATTTAATGATCCAGAACGTATTGTGTGTGTGGTGATAGAGCATCCTCATTTACTAGCTATTTAGGGAGCAAAAGACGATTGTTTTACTCAGGAAGCTTTTGGTCAACTATCGCGGTCGCTCTTTATTTACAGAAACACGATAAAAGTCGATCCAACCATCTTTTTAGCTTTTCTTATAGCAACACTAACGTCAACACCACAAACTTTTATAATGTATATATAAAAGATATATTCTATCATTATAAACGAGATAAAAATAAATATTTTTAAAACCGCTTTGTACACGCGATACCACGTTCTTATGATGTATACTCGTAGATCAAATTACTAAAATAATGATACCATTTATTTCCATTTATATGCAGTCTATACTAAGCAGTTTTGAAACACGTCTTGTATAATAACATAAAATGACCTCGGAAACATTAGATCTGTCTGGCCAGCTTCAGTTTATAATTTAATATGTCGACTAATGAAGCTTCTTTTATTTAAACATGAGAGCGAACATAACAAGAACATCGTTGTTTATTTTATATACATATATATTTATAAAGAGAATTTTAGTGAGCTAATTAATAAATATTATAAACTGCAACCACCTTTCAGTACAAACTCGTGTTTTTAAGTTTAAAAATATCTATGCAAAGGAGTTTATATAGAGTTGCAACCGTTTCGGGTCTACTGCATGATTTAAGTATGATTGATTAAAGGATTTTTATCTTCAGTTAGCGAAATAAATTCGTGCCATAAATACAGTAATAAATTTTAGAATCTACATGATAAATAGTCTAAAAGATATTTTTGTTCATTTTATTTTTACACAGATTTTTGTTTTCCACGCTAGTACTTAAACGGAATGCATATATGCAATAATAGTAATATTATTTTAGCATAATTAAAATAAATTATATAGAAATTTTAGTATAATTTAATATATAACAGGTAATATCAAAGAAAAATCTTAATTTAATTTAAAAATTAATTTATTCCGAGTAAATACGAGAACTTAAAATTTGTGATAACGCTATTAAAGGTAATAAAGTTTTGCATTTCGCGGAGTGTAATTAAGTTTTATTGTTTTTTAACTGTAAAATATTTAAAACACTATTTTCATTAATTCGAAACTGAATATAAAATACCCATAGTTAACTAAATAACAAATTATTTGTTTAAAAACTTGCACTGTTTATCTTATTAAAGAGTATTAGAATATTTGTGTATTATTTTGTATGAATTTATCATTCTTTTCTCTTTCGGTTTCTAATGTTTATTTTTCTATTTTTTCTATTTTTTATAGATTTTTTCCGAAATTTATACGAAAGAAAGATGTTTTATTCCACGTTGTGGATGATTATTCTTATGGATTTACAGATATTTATCCACGCAGGTAAGCTTGTTAAATAAATTAAATATTGAGTTTTAATCTCATTAAAAACGTTTCCTGGCTACAGTTTAATTGCTTAGTAGGCCTAAAAGGAGAAAAATTACTATAACTTACTCGATTAATGTATATTTAAACGATTCTATGTTTAAATCAATTATAGAGAAGTTCGATATTGCAAATTGCTCAATAAAAGTTTTGCTAATGTTGCACACGCTATCGTTATCGTTAGAAAAATGGCTATTTTAGTTCTTACTATCGTGACACATTTACTTCAACATCTATCCTATATCTAACAGGGGACGATAATGGAAGTTATTACCAAAGCATTCCAAGAGTAGATAAAATAGTGTACATTGGGATGTATCGGTAATATTTTCCAAAATGCTCTCATAAGGTAAAGTTATATAACGTCGGGGTTCCTATATATGCCTTATATCAGCTAGTATCAAAGGAATTTAATATAAATTTTTTTTGATATATATATAATTTTACTTTATTTAACCGTTCAGAAAGTAGATAAGCTTATATATAAAAACAGAGATGCAAAATATGAGAGAGAGAATGCCATTTAGAAGGAAAAAATATATATATTTGAACGAGATACTAAATTAAAAACCTTTCTTTTGATGTTTTCTGAAGAAATTAATTTTTATGCGCTTTAAAAGGAAAATATAAGTTGCTTGTTATTGTGCAAACAGCGTTAAGAAAGGTTTTATTGATATAAAGTTTGCGATGCCGATATAAAAGTGAGATAAGGAAATTAAATAAAATTTTAAATTTTAAGAGTAATTTACTTTATATCATGCATCTATAGAGGACTTAATGAATACCGGTAAAAAGAAATAATCATTAGACTTTAAACTTCAGAGCTTCTATAGTTGAATAGTAAAGAAGTAGCAAAGTAGCACAAATTCATAATTATTGATTGCATAATTGAAGCTTATTCTAATACCCAGAATTTCTTAATTCTACATAAACAGCTTGTTAGAAAGAAAGAAAAAAAAAATGCTTTGTTTTGCAGCTTGTTTTTAAAATATAATTCCGAGAAGAACGAATGTATGGAATTGTAAGTAGTCTACATTTGCTCAAATATGAGTTGGTTAAGATTTTATCTGATAGCTATTTAACCGATTAATAGGATTGCAGTTCCAAGAATGTAGCTGGGCTGAATAAAAATATTCTTGTTTCTAAATTTAATTCTTTCTTATCGTATATATTGATTTAATTGATACTTAAAAATGGTTTTTTATATTATTCGGCAATTTGCGGTATTTGGGTATCATTTAAAATAATAAAATTCGTGCCGATTCAGTGGAATGATTAAATAGAACAAAAAAAAATTTTGTTACGATTTACTTGATTGTTCATAAGTATTTGTTTTGCAAATTTGTGGAAAAATTTTAATATAATGATCCATGTTTGAATATTGTTTTAACGAGTTCTAAACTGAGTTAGAACTCGGATAAGAGGTTCTGAAGTTAATCTTTCTAATATAATTATTGATATTTTTATTTAAAAATGCAGCCAAAATTATTGAGAGAGTTTTATAAATACAGTACTACATTTTTCAATTAATAAAAAATTCATAAACTATAGACTTACATTTTTTATTATATTAAAATAATGCATTATCATTGTTCCTACTATGATCAAATTGATTTTGTTGATAATTTTTCTGCTTTTTTTGTATAAATTACTGTAATATTATTGATTATTATTGAAGGTAAATTTTTTTTAATCCGAATAATTCTTCATTCACATAAAAATTGAGGAAAAAAAAAAACAGTAATTGAATAAAATCCCGAATTGAATTTTTTATTGTTTTAAATTTTATTATAGAACTTACACACTAAGCCTAGTCAATACAATGCTATGCTTTCTTTTCATAAATAAAACATTGTCTGTTTATGCATAAAATGATGTTTTGTAAGATTTAAAATTATTAATAATGTACAGAAACAATTCATTTTATTATAAGTATTGTTACGCAATATTAAACGCTTGTTTTATTAATCAAAAATATTATTTAACAATATTAAACATTTCTTTATTAGTCCAACTTCGTTCATTAATCCGGAATATCGCAAATCCGAACTACCAGTTCCTTTATTAGTTAAGATTAACGATGCTTTTCTGTAATTGTTTTTCAAGATGAAGAGGAAATAATTGCCTAATTGTAAAAAATATCAATTCATTATTATTTTAGAAAATTTTTAACTTTATTTCTAAGAATTTTCTCTACTATATTGGATGTTTAATGTTGCAGTTTTGCTTTATCAAGGCGTTATATAGCTCAAGTGTCAAATTCTGTTCAGGCAAAAAAATACAAAAAATTTACTCCAACTAAATTATTAAATCTTCCAGCTTAAAATTCTTACAAATCAATAAAAACTGTTATTAAAATTCTTTTAATTAAAATAGTTATCAATTAGTTTCTTAAAATTTATTAAAATTCATACATCTCTTACTGTTCGATTCATAATCTTTTCTGGATCGTCACACAACTCAAGTCACTCATTATTATAAACTAAAGCAAATAATGAGTATAAATTCTATAAAAATAAATTTTTTTTAATATTAATTAAATTTATCATTAAAATAAATTTTAATGATTAAAAAATTCTTTTTATCCAGTGACTTTCCATGCATTAAATTTTAGTTAACATATTTCCTTTAAGATTTCCTGTGACATCACATCCAATTTGTTATTTTGTAAAAATATGTTTATAATTGTTTAAACTCTTTCCAAACTACAAATTGGATAGTTTTATTCCTGAATTTTCCAAACAAAGAAATTGGAGCTTAAATTTTAATTTCGTTCTTTTAAGGAGCAAACAATTTTAGACATATACACTTTAGACTTTTCCTGATATCACGTAAAGATAGCTGATACCAAAATTCTAATTTTCAAAATACTTTTTCAATAAATCTCAAAGTGGTTTGAAACAGGATTGTGCCATCATTTGAAACAGGATAATGCCATCATTTTTTTTTTCAAAAATGAAAAAAAAATTACTATACAGTATTTATTTCCAGATGTTAAAAATATTAAATCAAACATTTCTACTGCGTGATAATCTCTGCTAAATAATAACTGTAAAAAAAAATTATTTTTCAAACAGACATTCAAATGACCTCTTGAGACGACCGGATTTTTGATATTAAAGTCTCTTTATCGTGCATTCGATGCTTTACAAAATAAAAATTCTCCTTAATTCAGCGCTAAACGACTTATGTTAAATAAATGCATACTATCTCAAAACCGACGATCGCCATAACTTTATGCTAAACAATTCAAATAAATATTTAGTTTTTCTTGGATGGAATATTCAGAAACGTAACTCAAATAATGTTTTTAAGCAAAAGCACTGTATGGCCATCAACTTTTTAGATGATGATTTCAATGTTCTAATGCGTTAGACTCTCTACTTATCCACTATAACATGTCCATCTACTTCGTTGCGATTATGTAGAATTTAATTAAATTTCTTTAATAATTTAATTTATTCCTTTTCTTTCGCAGTTTTATATTTTTTCTGAGGATTGCTAATATATAAATATTTAAAGATTTTTATTTATTTTAACCACATATTCTTTGCAATTACCTTTCTCGCTGACAAATGTTACCGCTGCCATAACCCGTCTCTCTTTTTTTAAAATACTGCCTCACAAATATTTCACTTGGAAAGATAATCTCTTTTGTTGTTTTTAAAAGAAAAACTGCAATTCTTTCGGACTTTAACTTCTGATAAATTGCCTGATCATCCAAATAAAGAATACCGAGCCTTATTATATGCTATTTATCTATTTATTTTACGTCATTTTTCTTCTGCTTGGTTTCGTTTGGATTGTTTCGTATTAAACATACAAAAGAAAAATAAAGAAATACTGTACTTCAAATATGTAAATATTGATAACTCTGCATACAATACATTTGAATAACTATGTTTAGCTAAAAAAAAATTGTGTAAATCTTTATAAAACTGAGAAGCACTATTATTTCCTTAAGTCATACACTTACCAACATCAAATATTCTTGCATTCGAAAGTTGTAAACACGTCATAAATTTGCGTTTCTCTTTTTTTATAACTTGTTTCACATAGATGGAAACAGCTTTTTTTAAATATTCATAAACTTAAAATCCAATATCTTTCCATTATTTCTGTCTGTGTGCTTTTTTCCCTCAGTTATAGATATCAATTCTCTGATCCAGACTCAACTCTTACAGAATTCTTTATTAATTTTTTAGATAATTTTTTTTAGATTCCTGTCTACCTCTCGGTAATAAAATTATAAATAATTCAATTATACAAAATATGGAGGGAAAACTTAAATATATTATGACATTTTAATTTTGGAACGGATGTATGCGAGCTTGTCAATGTTAGTCCTTTATTCTGTTTTATCTCAAATAAAGTCATTCATCCAGTTTGGTTTGCTAGAAAACAGAAGAAATTTGCCATTAACGACAACTTTGTTTAAAATTCTTTCATAAATTTGATTTTATAAAAGAAAATAAAAAAATCGAAGATTCTTTGCAACATATATTGATTTTTAAAAGTGTAAAAACTGAAATAGTCCCAACTGGAATTTTTCAATTCTTGTACTTTCAAATTCATGTTCATTTAGTTATCTTTGAATTAATCCTTATTTTATATGATTTCTTTTCTTTTCTCCACGTATGCATGTTATATTTTTCTTTTTTCCCTCAGTAAAACTCATTTTATTATTTCTATCTTTGTAATTCTTTCTTTAACTGTAAGAATCGCTTCCGTTATTATTATCATCATTTTTTTAAATAAAATTTTTTTTTTTGTTTATTATTTATATTATGTTTATATAAT
>AYEL01079342.1:0-41108 GCA_000484575.1 Olivierus martensii
GTTTATTATTTATATTATGTTTATATAATAAAAATAAAAGTTATCATTCCTAAATAAAGTTATAAATTATTATTTTGACATATGTAGAGTATTATAATATAAAAGAAAAATAAATAGATTTTTTTTATCTTTTAAAACGTGAGTTGTATTAAAAGAAATATTTAAAATTCAGAGAATTTTTTTCTTGACTAAATTTTTAAATAAAAATTTTATTGTATCAATATCAACATTTCTTACATTCTTTGCACATTTACAGGCAACTTAACGTTAAGTTTTCAGAGAAATGTTTTCAGATATGTGAACTTTTGGAAATTACACTCTTTAGAAAATATGTCATTTTTTTTCCCTTCAAGAGTAAAGCTATCATAATTTACGGCTTCAACGGCTCGAGTAGATTTACCCTTCATAAACTTTCCAGTTTTAGTTCAGAAACTATAAATTACTTCATTCTTTTATTTATGAGCTGTGTGAAGTATTGAGATAATAGCTAAAAATTACAAACCGACGCCAATTATTTAGCTTTTGTTCTGACTTACGAAAAAAAAAGGAAAAAAAAGCATATGAAGTTACTCAAGAAAATATCTATATATATATTTTTTTTTTCTTGCACAGTATCATGTGTATCTCTATTTAATTAGAGAGGCGATCAGAAGCGATTTTAATGATATATATTCTAAAATATTTCTCCAGAACACGACATAAATTTCTGTAGAGATAGCCTTGATTAAAACAGGAAAAATTTCGTTCAACTTTAATATAAATTTTGTTATTAAAAATACTTTTGTTTGAAAAATAATTTTTTTATTTCTGTATCAATAAGCGTAACATCAGGAAAAACGTTGCTTAACGGATAATTAATCCTCCAATTTTTTAACTAATAAGTCTCTTGCATGTATTTGTATTCCGGCCAAAAAATTCAAATAATTTTTACATCTAAAGTATTTTTTCGATAATAAAAAACAGAATAAAAATATATATATATATATCTTTTGTAAGGTAACTCATTAAAATGTTCCAATAGTTGCCAATGGTCCGTTAGTCTGAAGAAAGCCATAAATAAGTATCCCCGGGCAAGGATGGCATTGTTTCTTCAATTTTTGACTTTTCAGACTGTTTTTATCCATAAAAAATAATTGTACAGAAGTACTTTAATTTAAAAATAAAAGATTAAAATAAAAAATAAAAAAAATTGTCCGTTTGATTAAGCATCAGAATTCTTCTTGGAAATAATTTTCAACTTGTTTAATTTTAAAAATCGAATACAGTACTGTATATCACTTCGATGCCACCGAGCGAAAAAGACAATCGATTTTTGTACAAAAGATGTCTTAAAATTTCCTATATAAACTAAAATATTTCTTTATTAATAATAATTATATTTTTTTTTTTACTTACATAAAATGAATCAAATATTCGTAATGTATCAGATTGATATGCAAATTAAAAATTATTAAAAATCGTTAAAAAATGTTTACTTAATGTATTCACCGTTTATGTAAGACGTTAGAGGAGCAGTTAACCTTTATATAAAATTCATTCCAAATCATTCTCTTAAGAATTAGTTTCCATTATAGATTTTTCCGTCGATTTTATCCAATTTTTTTTACGTTTTTTTAACCCCCTTTCATTATGTAAATAAACAGAATGTAAAATCTATTAAATATCCATCAAATGAGTTGTATAAATCAAAGCTAGAAGAAAATTCTATCAAGAAAAATATATGGTTACACGTTATTTACATAATGCAAAATTGCAGATGGCCTTAAATATTATACTCGAAATTATTAAAATGAGAATATATAAAAATAAAAAAAGGGAGGCAATAAACTGACGTTTAATGTTTTATTTTCGGCACTGTTCTAACTTTCGTCACCCATTAAAAACTTTTAATGAATGTATATTATAAAATTCTTGTTTAGAAAGCTAAATATTATTTAAAAGATGAACTTATAAAAATGTGTTAAAAGTATTCCTTCTCTTAACATTTTCTCCCCTTTCAAAATATCAAGCAAGATTAATGTTAGACATATTTATGATACTCGTGAGATGCGTTTAGTAGTCATCTTGACTTTTATCTATAATATCTCACCAAATCTTGCCACATGAGCCACATTGGTATGTTATTAGTTGACAGTAATATTATAAATAGGTTATTTTATTGAATACAAGAGCCTCGAATGAATATTATAAGAGACTGCTGATTAAATATAGCTGAATTTTTAAGATAGATAATCATCATTTTATTTTTATCCGTATATAAAAAAAAGAACTTTTCTTATCTTTAAACATTGGAAAATTCGGGTAAAAGTTTTTAATTTATTCGTAAAATTATCCAAAAATCTCGCTTCAGGAAGCGATATCATTTAAGTCGAGTATTTAAAATTAACTTCAGGTAGTATAATAATCTAAGTTTAAGTGGATAGATCGAGACGTTAAGCCAGTAGATGATGCTAAATTGCACCCAGAATTCTCGTTCCAAAATTAACCAGTTTACAGAATGGAAATTTGTGATAAAAGTATTGAAAGTTTGGAATACAGTTTGGCGATTGTTCCTATAGCTGTTACACAGTACCCGAGGGATCAATAGCCTATATTGAAACGTTGGAAATACCAAAAAGGAGTGTGTGGAACTGTCAACTTCCAGATGTGTACAACAATCTTAACATAGAAAACGGCCTAAGTCTGCATTGCAGGATCAACAATAGAAGCATTTTTTTTTTAAAGAAGGTTTCTTTCTGTTAAATAGCTTATTATATCCGTTATTAGCCGTGCATTTTTACATAATAGAGAATAAGAAAAATAAAAGAGGCATGACAACAAAATTGAGTTATTCACTCTGACAAATACAGAAGAAGAAACAAGATGTAGTTTTTATCGAGTTAAGAATAACGTCAGTTGCCATAAGTCAATGAACGGAACACATTAACTGACTTTCTTATTCTATCACATATGAAAAAAAAAACAACATTGTAGAGGTGGACACAGTAAAAAAAATCCTTTTTATTTTTGGAAATTTGTTTAATAATACAATAATGAATTATTTATTTGTTTTCTTTTATAAATATAAAAATTATGAAACGACTATAGGGATTAAAATCAGTTAAGAAACAACCCAAAACAACAAAACGGTATGTTAATTAATTTTAGTTTTTTGCAGTTTAGATTCGCTTTACTTCAATTCTTATTTTCGGAACGTTGATGAAACAATAATCCAATTAACGAATGATTAACACGATAAGTATAGAAAGATTGTATAACAGTCGGCATATAATATTAAATTATTTAAAACTAAGATTAGAAACCACTCGTTCGGTTTCTGTAACTTAATTGACATTCAGGCGTAAACATCTCTTAAAATTTATTGTTTAATAGGGAAAATTGTCTTCGTCTGACATTTTTATAAAAGTAAAATAATATAAAATAGTTCGGTTATTAATTTTTTTCTTTTTTTAATATTAAACTACGTTAAGATAACACATTCATCAACTCTTGTTACAGATCACAGACTTCAATCGCATCGCCCGAAGGAAATATTAAATTAAATGTATTGCTAATCAGGCAAATGGAGTTCAACATGTTTGTTTTAGTATAAACAACATCACTAGATTTATTTATTTTTTATTTTCGCTAGAAATTTTCTGTCAAAAATTAATGAATAATGATGGATATAAATATATAGGCCTATATATGTAGAGAGAGAGAGAATAAATTTAATAAAATTGCTTACACGTGTACGTTTCTGAATTACACAGATCAGTTTTTACAGAGAAATTATTCATTTTTTTTAATTTTTTAAAATTTCGTTAATTTAATTTATATTTTGCTAAAAAATAAAAATTAATGTAAATAATACAAGAAATAAAAAGTTTATTTTTCAAATAAAAGATTGTTTAGCACTGTTCAATGTAAGTAATTTAGTCAACAGAATTTATTCCTTACTAATCGAGTAACTTAAATTAAAATGGTAATAGTGTGTGTGTATGTGTTTCTAGATGAACTCGTGATAATTTTCATCTTTAGTAGAATATAAATTAAACTAGACACTAATAATGAACATTTTTAAAATATATTTTAGGTGTACCGGGAATTAAATTGAGAACAGTCGACGTCGAAGGAGAACATCAAAGTAAGACGAATTATTCTTTATTAATTTTTGTATCAGTATAAATATTTCATTTTTTTACAAAATTGGAGACGGATTAGAGTGTAAAAATACCCCAAAATGATTTATTTCATAAAAGGAATTAATTTTCTAAGTGTCTCGGATTTATAATTCACTGCATTTTGATTATATCGCGACGTCATTTAACTTTACAACTTATCATTAACATCTGCTATTAAATACACTTGCGTAACTAGATGATTTACTAATTACTAAAATACCATTTGAGCTATTTTATCATTAAAACTTCAGAAATAATGATGGCATAAAAATTTAAATTTAAATAAATAATTCTAAGAATTTATCTTTTAAAATATATTTTCTTCTTCTCTCTCTCTCTCCCTCTTTTGACTTTAAAAAAATGAAATAAAAAATATATATAAGAAAAATTCAAACAGGTGATTAATGAGGGAAGTTAAGTTCGGCGATTCCAAAAAAGTCACGAAAAATTATAATGAATGTAAAAAGTTGAAATATGAGTTTGGTTGCCTTTTGTATCACGCAAAAATAGATTGATAATCTCTAAAAAGTCATACACGAGTCATACATTAGTCTTTCCTCTTGCCCAGTGAATTATCGCATCGCATTCTGAGAATTTTTAATACTGTTTAAAGCAAAATAGAATTCATTATAATAATTATAGAATGAAAAAAAAAGAAACAGAATGTTTAATTCTTTCACATTAATTCGTTTTTGAAGAGTGATTCTCTTTCTCTCTCTCTATTTAGTTATAAAAAAATTAAACTAATTAACAAAATCTCTCTAATTGAAGTGTAATTAGCTTCTTCAAATTATGAATTTATTATTTAAGAATCTAATGATTAAAATATGCTATTTGGAAGAAGAAAAAAAATCAACTTTTGACGAAAACAATAACAGATCATTTACAAAATAGCATCATTTTCTTTTAAGAAGATAATTAACGGTAAGGAAAAAAATTGTTGTTGATAGTTGGCGATACAAATATTTAGGAAAACACACGATATTATTAATTTAATTAGTTATTAACGATATAAAAATATATATTTTTATTTTTTTCATTATTAGCGTTTTTTCCTTGTATGTATTAAAAGCAAGTATCGATTTATCCCAGATGTTTAGCTAAAGTTTGAATTTTCATATAATTTCTTCATATTTCTTTTCGGTTTTTGACGACGATCTAATGACGAAAATGATCAAAAATCATGTCCATTTGTTCTGCATTTCGAAATTCTAAACAAATGTTTTCTTAATGTAAATGAAAGTATAACTCGATGAAATCATTTACTGCAAAATTATTTCGGTAATGGACTGAAAAAAAAAAAACTTATATACGCACACAAAAAGAAAAAATTTGCAAAAGTATAAGAAAAGAAAAAAAAAACAGTTGATATCTTAAAGGATAATCTTGTGTTTATAAAAATGATCTTTCTAGTTATATATATATACGAATTGTTTTTTTTTTATTTATAATAAATATTTATTGTGGAAAGATCAGATACTTTCGATAAACATTACCGACATTTAAATTGAATTTTTATTTAATTTTACGTAGCAGTAAAATATCGATTTTGGTTACAGAATGCAGTTTTGTACTACAGATAAACAACACTGTTTATATTAAAAGTTTGTTACGTTTTATTTTATGGAAATTCTAAAAAAGGAGAAAATGTGTTAATTCCCAGACGTATAAAAAATTTTTATACTTCATCCACTTTGAGATGAGAGAAGATGCATTGAAATATCCCAGTCGTCGCTACGAATAAAAGAAATGGTTTCTTTTTTTCTTTTTCTTTTTACTTCTCCTTTTTCTTATTTTCTAAATGTTATTAGCTTCTTGTCAGTTATAAATCTTAGATTATCCGATAGGAAACGAATACTGTTTCTGTTATTATTTTCATTACTCACTCAGCTGACTTCATTAAAAGATAGCAAATTCAGCTGCGGAAATGTGTGTTTACTAAAACCCCTGATGGACTGATCTTCGGAATAAAAAAATATATATATATAAGATGAAAGCTAAAAAAAATAACAAAAAATATATAAGAAAAGAAAAAAAAAGAAAGAAAAGTAGAAATGAAATACAGTGCAAGCTTAGCTCTAAAAATGAAAATGAGTAAAAGTCTTTCTTTTTATTTCGAGACTTTCTTTGTCTGGCATAACAAAATGCAATTTGTCTTTTCTTGGCTGAATTTAAATCTTTTAGTGAACAAGTTGAATTATTGAAAAGTTTTTATCATTCCTTATTTCTAAAAATCTCTTAAAGACTAACTACTACTTATAGAAAGAAATAATAAATATTCAATTTTTTCTATTTAACAATTTAACTTATATAAAGTAAGAGAATAAATTATTTTCGATAAAATAACTTAGTTCTTTTTATAAATTTTTAAAATATTTTCGCTTACATGTAGATGGAAAACGAGATTGATCAAGTATTGTTATTGCAAAGGAATAAAATAGGCGCATTATATATACATGCATATAATTTTTTTTATCTTTCCTTACTTCTAGAAATTTTTTTAAAGTTAACTAGAAAGATATAATTAAATATTCATTTTTTTATTATCTGACAGTTTAATTTATAGAGGAAAAGATTTATCTTTCATATATAAAAAAAATCGCTCTTTTATCTATGTAAAATATTCTTAATGTCATCCACATGGAAGTAACGTTTCCAATAAAATCGACATTTAATTAATAAATTATTTGCGCACTCATTCTTCTTCTTATTATTATTAAACTTTTACGGTTAGAAAATTATGAATTTTCCTTTTAATTAATAAATTATTTGGGCACTCATTCTTCTTCTTATTATTATTAAACTTTTACGGTTAGAAAATTATGAATTTTCAGGTAAGAATTTTAAAATTGTCGCATAAAAGAAAACTTTAAGCGATAATGAAAAGACTAAGTTATATGGCGGACTATGCATCATTCAATGTTATCACATCATCCACAAAGTTTCAACGCCGACTATTGTGTTATGTCGACCGTACTTATGAGTCTTGTTTCACTAATACTAATTAAATCTTTCTACAATATGCACCGATGAATTTTACTATATGTGCCTTCTGTTTTCTCTAGTTCGTGCTCAACGAGACATATGATTTCGAACCCTCCCCCGTTTTATATCATAGTAGATAGTTATCATATATTTTATTACTTTAACATTCTGGCATACTTTCGAATGTTTCCTTTTATTTTTCGTTACATTCTGAGTGTCTGGTTCGAATTTAGTAAAGCATGATAATACAAATAAACCGTTAAGAGAGTGTAGAGTCACTCCTTCAATCGATAACACACGAAATATTGATTACGGAATCTTACAGAAACATTAAATGTTAAGAATATATTTTTCTGTTATTAATGGAAAAATAAAATGGATAAAAAGTAAACCGAATTATTTATTAATCGTAAATAATCGATGATGGCAGTGGTCTAAAATTAATTAAAAAAAAGAATAATAAGTTTTGGAAACAGTGTAGCTTATATCGCATATAAGTTTTGTTTAAATTGTGAATTTTTTAAATCTTTGTAATCTTTGTAAAGTTATTATTTTTCTTAATAATGAATTTGCAAATGGTTAAATTCTTGATACAAGAATCAATAAGATAGAGCAGAACAGAATAGAGAAGATTTAAAGGATAAAGCGGGGTTCATTCAATTTGCCATATTTTTAGTGTCATACATTATAATCAATAAGGCGAAAATCATCCTTGGCTTACTGCAGATAGCGGGAGGAAACAAAAAAAAATTGATTAATATTTCTGCAAAGAAAGAAAGAATTAAATTTATTGAGAATGCATTAATTTTCTCGTTATATCTCTCTTTTTTTTAAGTCTCAATTAAAAATATAGCCGTAATGCGAATTAAAAACTGAAAATGGAATTTGGTCGCTGTTGTATAATTAAGCAGGTGTCATCGAAAATTCTGTTTACTTCTAAAAACCGAAGTAATAATAATGTTATTAACACCTTGTAATTTTTAATAGCCGAGACGAAACTGCTTTGTAACTTTTGTAAGAAAATAATAATAATAATAAAAGATACGTTTGATGGAGTTTAAAAAAATTTGTTATTGTAGAAATTCCTTAATGAAAAGTTTAGAAACAAACTCTCGCTTACCCCTCGTAAGTATATTCATAATTGATTTAGTTGTTTTTCTTTGAAATAATAGCGAAAATATAAAAAATAAAAAAATAACAAATTTGGAAAGAGTAAAAAAAAAGTTAATTAACTCTATCTCTTAAGATATCTAGGGGTATTTAAAAAAATTCGCTAGTAAATTGAGTAGGAATCAAAAAATAGAAAAGAATAATAAAAAAAATTATGAAGAAAGAGATAACAGATAACAATAGTTATAATGTAAGGAGCGATTTTCAGCTTTTATACGAGACGACTAATTATGAAAATATTTTCTTTCGCACCTGCAATATATTATTAATGCAGTTTACGGAAAGATTAGCTCCTTAACTAAATTTTTGGAATTTAATTTTTGGCTTTTTAAGTAATTAAGAAAACTAATGCAGTTAAGTTTTGTATTATTTTTGTTTTACTCCTTATCTGCTAATTCTAATTAAGTAATTTATAATTGTACAGAAGCGTTAAAGGAGGGGAGAAAAAAAATTGTTTTTGATATTAGGAAACTTCAAACGATCAGCTCGCTAGTTGTTACAACGATATCTATTGATTTCCCTATATAGTCAGCTTGTCACTAAGGCTTTCGAAGTAAGATTGGATTTATGACACTCCGACATACTCTCTTATTAAAACCTCTCCAGTCTGTATCTTTACG
The DNA here is from genome assembly GCA_000484575.1 of Olivierus martensii. Classification (NCBI taxonomy): domain Eukaryota; kingdom Metazoa; phylum Arthropoda; class Arachnida; order Scorpiones; family Buthidae; genus Olivierus; species Olivierus martensii. Next base: position 8,939 of record AYEL01079342.1, read on the forward strand.
TAATATTTGTCGTTTTTAATCGATATTTTTAATTCTATTAGTCAAATGCAGTGTTTTTTTATTATTATTAACTCTAATTGTCAGTTTGAAACGTTGTGTTCCATATTTATTAGTAATTTCTTTGGCTGTAGAAAACAAGTTGAGACATTTCTTCAATCAGAGTAAAAGTGCTTTCAATTCGGAACGACAATTGATTATCTATATAAAAGATATAAACGCTTTCAACTCATAAAGAATGATAGAAGTAGAAGAAGAAGTATATAACTAGATAACAGCAGCAATTTTATTTCAAAAGTATCTGTTCTTTTAGCTTTATAACCTTTGCCTATTGCAAGCAATGTTAATATGATTTCCCCAGCCGAGTGATTCTTTTTTGATTTGGTATATCATCTAATGCAATTTATAAGGAGTCGCAAGTTTGACAAGAATTCCTTGTTTTGAAATTAGCCGATTCCGATGATTAAACTTAGTTTCAAAGCAAAAAAAAATATATATATAAAGTTTGGCAATTCGTTAATACGCTTTAATGTCGTGATTGAAAGCGCTTTACCAATTACGTCAAACTTCTTTCGCCAATTCGAAAACATCAGTTGGTGGTTTATCAGAGTTAGCGACACAAAACTGAATCGATACCGAGCTTCTATATATTCTGGAATTCTTTATGTAAACTTATGTCTTTTCTGGTGATTAATTTCGAAAGTTTACATAAAAATAAACTTCCTATTAATTGCTAATCATTAATACCAGATTTTTCGTCCGTTCATTTTATACGTAAACGCATTTATTAATTAATAAAATGAACATAGAAAACCAAAGAAAATATCGATTTCTAGATGAATTTCGAGTCTGTTTATAATTAAAAAATAGGCTATATATGCATATTTTTGCAGTTTCAAACTCATAATTGCAAAATTTGCTGCTCAGCTAGTGTTGGTTTCTGATCATTCTGTGTACCGCACTCGAGTTAACGTTCATACTTCTGCCTTTAAATACGCTGATATATATTGCCAAAATTACCTGGTTATAGGTCTATAACTAGCCAATTTTATTGTCTTCAATTATTCTGGTTACGACATAAAAATGTTCCAAAAAATGATAAGAAATTGTAATATTGTTTTATCACACAAAATCGGATTGAAAACAGTGTTTAAAGTAAATTATATACACTCTGATATATAAAACTGAATTCGATTATATTTAAAAGCTTGAAGTTGATTCGATTTTAAGCAATTTTTTATTTTTATTTTATTTTTTATCAAGACAGATTTTTCAAATAATACGATTTAACATTTTCTAATTATTTTATCTGGCGCTATATTAAATACATATATAAATATTTTTTAAAAAATAATATAAAATTTTCAAGACAATCTAGTTCTAAATGAGGAAAGTATCAACAGTAATATATTATTAAAAAAAAAATGGAAATAAGGTTGAAACACACTTCCAAATCTATAAGGAATAGCTTTGAAGCGAATAGAATAATTGGCATTACTTTAGATAAATTAATTTAGCATATATCAAAACATTTTAATTGGTAAAAGTGAAAACTGATAAGGTAGTTCACAGATTTTATTCGTATCTTATTTAAGATTGCATTCAGTTAAACCTTTGAATTGAATATTGATTTTTCTTGGGCAAATTAACAGCGAGTCAATAACTTCTAATGTGTTTTCAGAGTATAACATATGGAACTACTTGATTTCTATCAAACTATAATAAGTGAATATCTTGCATGAAAAAATTCAAAATCCTTTACTGCATCTTTAAAAAAAAAGAATGAAAGCTCCAGAGAATACCTGTAAACAATATTATATAAACTGAATTTCTTTCTTAAATTATAATTTTAAAATAACTGCTATTTTTAGAGCAAAATGGATAAATTTACAAATGTCAATATTTAATTAAGTTATCCTATTTTTCTTTATATATATATTTTTTCGAAAGGAAAACAGAATTTATATTTTAAAAAGTTTATATTGCTTGCTGATAGAAATCCTCTTAAAAAGTGAAACTAGAACAAACAATATGATATGATTCTTGTTTTTTAATTTTTTTTTTTATATTCTAACTCGGTTTGATTTAATATGGATCGTAAAATGGGAATACCGAAATTCCAGAAAAAATTCTGAGTGGTTAATTCACTATTAATTTTTTTGAAACTTTTTAAATATAATCAATTTCTTACTTAATTTTCATTAGTTAATTTAACTGTAATTAAAAAATTGAATTTTTCTTTTTATGTTAAAATTACTTTAAATGTGCCATCACTTTCATCCAAAAATTTTCGCTATTTTTCTGAAAAATGTTTCATAATATTTTTATATTTTTAATGAAAGTTTATATAATTAAAAATTTCATTAACTGTGATCATATATTTTTATTTTTAATTATTCAAAAAATTTTTGTTTATATTTTTTCAAACGACATCATACAAACGGAGCAAGTTATAATAAAAATTGTAAAAAAGCAAGCAGCAATTTTAAATTTTTGCTTGTATATTTAGAATATTTTCTGAATTTTTCCTGGCATTCCATAAAATTTGGTAGAATATAGATAATTTTTCAATTTATTATATTAAATCTGATGTTATTTTTTATAGTAAAGACAGTACTCATTAAAACAACATAATAACTAATGTTTGTTCATAATATTACTTTTATATCCGTTAACAATTAGTTAAAAAAAAATCAGGTAACCTAATTCTTAAACGATTAAGATATAAGACAAAATAGAGATTATGTTCTAATTGTTTTCCTTTTATATTTTTCTTCTAACAATTTTCAAATCTTAGAAATAACAAATAACAGTCAAACTAATTAGTCGTTAAATGAAAATCTAAAAATAGGATTACATGTCGATCCTTATTGGTACTTTTGTTTCATTAAATACAAAGCATTCAAGTTGAAATTTCTTCAGCAGTCATACAATATAAAGCTCCAGAAAGAGCTTTACAACATATAAAAACAGATCTTTTTTAAATACTGCAGTTCCATTTACAAATATCTCCTCATTAATTTGATTCTACATTAAATAACTGTTAATATGCTATCTAAAGATTTACATTCAAACTTCTTTAATTATTTTAGTAAGACTAGTATATAATAATATATGCAATTTATAGATCTGAGATTGTTTCCAAAGCCACAAAAGATCAAATATTTCGTAATAATCCTATAATGACATGAATTCTTATTAATTAAAAATCATAAAACGATAAATAATGTAACAAGAAAATGCATAACAGTTAAATATAATCATAGTGGATCATGTTACACATTTTCAAATTAGTTTATTAAGAGAAACTATTTTTACATACAAAATTCTAAAATTAATCATCTTATGGGATTAACAATATATTTAAAGAATAATAAGTAATAATTACTACAAAATAAAATTTACAATATTACGAAAATCCTCATATTCTATTCGAATGCTCGGTTGAGATTATAAATTAATTAGGAGCGCAAACTTTTAATTAAGCAGATGTAAACTGTATCGTACCGCTTATCTGAAGAGATATAAAGCACGATAATAAAGAAGATGAAGCATAGTTAATTTAATTTACATAGTTAACCAAAATCATAATTTTACATAACTTCTGGCTCGTTTGTTTCATCTTCGTCAAGTGGAGGAAAAAAATTCATTATAACAGGAATGTCAACAACCGAGGAAAAATATGTTGTGATTATGCCAAGCTTAAAATAACAAATTAAAAAAAATTTTTTTGTCGGTCTGTATAAATCTAAGGTATTTTTTTTATTATTATTTCGAATACAAAAATAATGAGCAGTATATTGTTTTTAAACATTCGGTATCGAGTAAAAATAAATTATTTGATATCATCGGATAGAGTTTGGCTAGACGTCGTTATGATTTGATTGGATTCAACATTTTATAAAATTTGTTCCCATCGGAGGAGATGTTTCTTTTTATCTACTGCAATTTAAAAATGTCTTCAATTTTGTTGACATAGAGATTATGTAAGCGGATATTTTAAAACTTTTTGTTTTAAAAACAAGGTGCATTTTAAAGTTAAATTTTATATTAAAAAATAGGTAAAAATATTCAATAACGTTATTTAAACTTGATATAACAACTTGTTAAATTTTTTATCGGAAATTTTACTGAAGCATCACTAATAACGAATCTTAAAAAATAATTTTCACTATGTTAACAGCATAAATTACTGCAAAAATTCGTTAAATTTTTATTTTATCAAATTAAAAAATGCTACATTCAGATGAAGAGATTTATGATGATTCAGATCATCATAAGAAGTTTTCAATTAAATTGATCATTACTTTAATAGTTATTATGATATTTTTAGCGTGTTTTTCGAATAAAAGCATAGGTTATAAGTTCATTGTTGTCTGTTTTTCTTCAATAAGTTTTGAACTAATTAGTATATTTTTCATGAAATTCAGTCACGATGCTTTGCCATTAAAGATAATCTCGATGCTGCCTCATTTAATCCTATAAATTCATCCACTTAAAAATAGAAGACATTCAAACTTCTGAGATAGTTAATGTAACTTGAACCATTTATTCGATTTTTATGACATTTACAGAAAGATCAAGTGGTTAACAATGATCTCGATGATAAAAACCCTTTATCTTCAACCGTTCAAAAATGGTGGACGTTCAAACTTCGAAGGTTTTTTTCTTATAAGTTTTGAAAATACAGTGTTTGATTGACTTCAGCAAGATACTATAGCTATTAAAGTTGTCGAATTTTAAGTAAAATAATTAATTCTGAAGCTTAAATATTCTTTTAAATATGGCAGACCGTCAAATCTCTAAGGTTTCCCTGTAATAAATATGCAAATATTTGATAAATTTTTATAGTATTCAGCACAGAAACTATGCCATTGAAAATTATTTTGATGACATATTTTGATCCCGTATTTTTAATCATTCAAAAATAATGGATACGCTCGCAACAAATTCTTCCCAGAACTGCTTTTCAGATATGCTTACATTAAAGGTCTAAAAATTTATTATTATGCATTATTATAGAATTTTTATTTCGATAGGATCTCAAACTTGATCTGAAAATATTTCTACAGTCAACAGCATTTATTTTCTTTTTCGTAAAATTATTTACTACGAAATTTTTCACTTTTTTTTTTTTAACTGTAAACTGCGAAGATAAAAAATTCAACAGCATTTATTGACTTTCTCATATTAGATTTACTAAAAGTTAAAATTGAAATATATCTTTAATCGTTTTATTTTTTCCTTTTATTTTTAAAAAGATAGAAAATATTATTTGAAATGGTGTTGAAATATTGCCTTAGAGACTAAATTATTGTTTAAACTTTTAGCTTCTTTATACAACACGAAGATTAAAGCTTGTTATCAGGAATCATCTTTCCTGTTTGGATCAATTTCTCTATACATGTTATATGTAAATGTCCGGAAAATTCAATTGTTTGGCTACAGTTTTCATTGTGTATCTGATTGCCTCAGGTCCGATTTAATATGCATAGGTATTCTAGAAATTTCTAAACAAGGCTGAATTAACGGAAGAACATTAAGAATCATACAGGAATACTGCTCATTCATTCATTGATACTGCTGAATGTTTAAAATAAATTTTTCTACTTTAAAAAATGCAAAAATTAACAGTTTCAATTGATAAATAACTTCAGATATTGTTTATGAGTGGTAATAATGGTGTATTATGCAGCTTCGTTTTTTTTTAATGGAAAAATTCAACTTACCTTAATGATCAGTATGCAGAACAATTTTCACTATAAACAAAGATCAAAAACTATTATTATTCACATTTTAAGCATCTGAAATTCTTAGAATAATTTATATTACAGTGAATAAAAATAAAAAAATAAGTAAATTCCTGAGGGTAAAAATTTTATAGAATATTCGACAAACTATATAAAAATATAAGCATTTGAAATAATTTGTTTAACCAACAATTAATTTTTTTTTATAAATAATGTAATAAAAATTATGCATATTTAATTAAAAAATCTTATAAATTATTCACTCTTCATTCTTATACCTGTTAAATAAATTAATAATAAATAAAAATATAATTATTTTCATGCCCCGAAAATCATTAAAATGACTAAACAATAATTTTAATTAAATTTCTTAACTGCAAAATAAATAAATAAATAATTTTCTTACCTTTTAAAAAAGATAAATCTTATTACTTTTCTATTTATGAATTGAATTTTAGTTAGAAACGAAGTGAATTTAAAATGTGTTGCCTAATATAAATACATAACAATTTTTTTAACATTCTAACAAGAGAACAAATCACTCTGAAATAAATTGCTTAAAGTATATTTAAAAAGGAAACAAAATAAATACAATTGGTTTTATAAGTAAGCGATTTTAATAAAATAGCAAAGCATATCATTAAAACTGTAAATATAATACAATAAATTTTTTTAATGCGATTGCAGTTGAGTGCTTGTTGCATTTTCTTTTTAATTATTCGATTTTTCTTAAGCAGTCGTTGATGATGATGTTTCTAATTTATAAAATGACACGAAAGGGTATTAATACAGTTTATAAGAGACTTTTACTGTTTTCTTAACTGTAATTTTTGTTTTAATGTGTAGAACTGGATATAAATTTTCTTTAAAAAAAATTCCACCTACTGTAAAGCAATTTTTAACATTTTATTGCTTCTGATGCTTTCGTTTCAATATTGCTTTTTATTAAATATAGAATATATATTTTCTATATTAATTTTCCCCCGAGCAAAAATGCCATTTTTCATTATAAACTAATAAATAATTCTTTTTGAGTTGAATATTTAAAACGTTTAATTTGTTTTGATGATTAAACAAAATTAATCGATCGATTATTACTCGAATTCGAATATAAATGATGACGTATCGATTGATGTCGACAATATTAAACGGCTCTGTTAGAAAATAGAAAACATTAAACCTCTGAAAATAACTGTTTAATTTTCTGTCGATGTGATTGAAGATGCGATCGGAGCTTAGTTCTCTATTCAGCTAAACTGTAATCAAACTGACTCTGAGTGTCTTCGCAACAATTTGGCGAACGTCCATCCCTTCTTTTCTTCTTTTTGTTCTTTGCTCTTCTGGAGAGAGAGGCACGCATCAATGTTTCCTACTACCAAGATAATTTAAGCCATGCATTAAAAGATAACTTGTGAGTAATTACCAGATAATGCTTTAGTTCAAGAGCTACTCGACGATTAATACAAATAATGACTAATTGCAAAATGATCAGGCTGATGAACAGATTCGTTTTATTAATTTCCGTAAATTTTAGAACCGAAAATTCCAAACGAAAAAAATTTTAATAATAAAATGTTAATATGGTGTGTATAAATATCGAGCGATCTTTTTTTCTTCGAATAATTTTTATATCGATGTTTACAATAATTTATTAATAACGTAAATTTAGATGTTATCTTTGAAATGTTTTATTCTTACATAAAAATATCCTCTTGTTCTTTATTTACTTTTCATATTATCAGAAAACACTCCCATTCTCTCTCTCTCTTTTTTTTCCGTTTTAAATCTGCAATTTTGTAAAGCACTCTGGATTTATTACATCTAGAAGGATAATGCATTGTCTTCCGCTCTTTATTCATACACAGAAATAAAGAATCTTTTCAAAGTCTTTGTATTCTTTTTCTAAAGGAATTTTCTCGTGTTTTAAAAGATTCCTAACTTAATTCATTAATTAGTCACTGGAAATTCTTTCATATTATCTTTTCTATTTTAAATTACGGTATCAATCATCATTTGATCTTTCCTTACCCTGAGAGAGAATGACTTTATTTGATGTGATTTGGTATTCCTTGAGCGGTTATTATCTTCCTAGAAGCTGATGTTCTACTTTTATCTTTAAGAAGATAGCGCCATGAATGATTATGATTAGGATGTAGATAAAGATTTGTTGAAAATTCATCATCATCGATTTTTCTTAAAATCTCCAAGAAAACGGAAAATGAAAATAATTTACTAATACTGTAACTGTATTTTTTAAAAACCATTCATGAAAGTTAGCCATTTTATAAAAACTTTCAATAAAATTTACAGATTTTTATTTCCTTTTTTTATCCTTTTTTTAAGCGAAATCTTTGCAGAGAAGTTTATAACTTTAATACGTTTAAAAATTAACTCGATGATGGACAATATTTAATTTTATTCTTTATCAGATCTTTTCAAACCGTCAATATGTTTAGTTTTGGAATTCAATTTGTTTGGGTATTGACAAATGATCTTCAGATGAAAATAAAAAATAACATTATAGAGAATATCATTCTTCGGTACGTGAAGTTTGGAGTCAGTTTGTGTCTTTTTTTGGAAATGCAATAGGATATCTTAACTTTATCATTGTGAAAATCTCCAAATCTGATGTCATCATTTAACCAAATCTGACACTCCTGTCGTTAAGGATATTGCAGAATTTTTCTTTTTCTCACTGGAATTTCGATAGATTTACGCTATCACTCAGAATTTCACAGCTTAAGAGACAAAGTGAGACAGCAGATCCCTTGGTAATAACAGTAATGTGCAGACAATGTCCGCTTCTTGAGACGTATCCATTAAAATTTCCATAACTATTTATATGGTCGACTTTGCCAGTAAATTATTTTGACAAATCTCTTTATAAATCTATTTTTACCTAAAGGATAAAGGTAGAAAAATCTTTTGTTTCGAATTTTTCCTTTTTGATATAAATTGTTTTTATATTATATTTTCTCTATCTGTTTAAAAGTATAATATATCAGTCAAAATAATTAATAATTCGAGAAGAGTATATATTTATTTTATATCAGTTTTCATATTTAATGATTTTTCGTAGAAATATTAGATTTAATCCACATGGAACGGTGATAGATATTAAATTATGTTATCATTATTTTTATTAACATCAGAATATTATTCTGACTAAGGATAACAAATGTCAAACTGAATTCTCATCACGTCATTGTATCTTAACTATTACCTATTAGTAGTGTTCCTTTCCTAGCTCAAGGGTGTTTGAATGATAAGCACGTTTCTCTCTTCGCACCTTTCTGTAACTGTCTTGTTAAGAGAAAATATCATTTTCTAGCAGACGTATCTTCTCAAACCTTCAGAAAAATATATAACATATAGCGTAAAAAATTTTTATTTGAAGAATTTAAACCTTTACAGAATTCATAAATGATTCCTCACATGTCTAAATCGCATTAGAAAATTTAATGTTTTATAATTTAATGAAAAAATATAATAAGAAAATCTCGATTAATGGGCGGTAATAGATTTTTTTTCTTTGTATAAAATATTCAGATTTTTTTAAACATAATAAACAAAACTCGAATCGATAAAAACAGCACTATTCGAAAGTACGTATATGTATATATATAAACAGTATTATCCTTTGTAGTTGTAATGTTTAGATATATATTTAAATCCTCCTGATACTTCGCATGTCCTCTGTTATCTGCTGATCGCTTAGGTAGTTCTTCTATTTCAGGTAAAATCGCCATTCAATCCCCAGATACTTTCTACTTATTACATGCTCAAAATCGCATTCAAAAGACATCTCTCCTATTTCCTCGGGTTCGAGCGCTTTTCTATTTTGTACACCATTCTCTATTCTTACATTCTACCAAAAGACTATTTATTTATCTTTTACTTGTACTTCTTTAAAATGTCTCTTTTCTGCCATTCATTCTACCAAAACTTACATATAGAATATAAATATATATATATATATAAGCTTCTTTTCTCTACTTTACTCGTTTAGTACCGTAGTGTGTGAATATAACAGTTATTATATTTGCTCTTAGTAATTTTAAAATGTTAAAAACATGATAAAATATTTTCATTAGTTTATTTGACTAAATTTTCCTATGACTACAGTTGTTATAATTGAAATGACATTTGCTTCGTTGGTAAAATGAGCGAATTAGGAAACAGTTTGCCAACTGGAAGGTCAAAACTTCATTCTAATGGAGGCATTAACAAATGGAGACCACCAAGTTACATTCCGCGTCGATAATTTCAATGCCATCATCGGAACTTTTATGTCCTCCAGTCATTTCCTACGTTAATTTACAACGTCAAAATCCTCATTGCTTAAAGTTCAATTTAAACCAAATGTTTAATTATGTTTTTATAAATTTTAATTAATTCAAAACTTTATATTTATATATACATATTAATTGATTTAGTCTAAATTAAACGGATTATCCGTTTTTGCGGTTTCCTGACTCGAGTAACTGAACTTTGAAATAACCATAAAAAATAATTTTTTTTCTTTTTTTTTGAAGAACTTATTTTTCATAAATCACTGAACGAAGTGACAGACTCTCTTGAGAATGTATGGAAACATTCATTGATTTTAGGTGATTTACTTCCGAGATGGAAGAAGAAGAAAAAAAAGCTACGTGACATCAACTCAGAAGATTCGCGTGTTGTTTGAATTGCTTAAGAAAGGAATCGAGATTCTGCGAACATTTACCTTAAGCATAAAGAATTCTTTATGATAGTGAGATGAAGGAACAGTTTCAGTTATTGAAAAAAATAAAAAAAAAAACAAAAACGTTACACCCATCTGCCCTTACGGTAACGTTGTTGACACACTAATGGATAAAGAAAGTGGTTCAGTCACTAAGTATCGACTTTTTAATGCCCGGTCTTTTTTCACTATTTTTGTTTTTTATTTTTATTTTTTTGAAAATCTTATAGCGATATTGAAACACCTTCAAAAATTCTTTCTGTACCGACTCCATTCTTTCTTACTTTACTTCTAAGGACGCCATGATTATTAGAATTTGAAAACTTACTTTTATTTTTAGCGCTTTTTTAATTATGTGGGTCTCTTACTATATAGATATATGTATATATATCTAGGTTTAGGAAAACTTTAAATGGAAAAGTAATTAGCTTTTAAAATGCAATAACATTTTCTTCCCTTTCAAACATATCCTACTCTTCATCCAAACTTTTATCTCTTTCTCCCTCACTCTCTCTCTGCTTTTTTATATTCGTAAACAAAAATTTGTGAAAAATTTTCCACGAAATGAATAAATCTACAGGATTTGTAATAGTGCTAGGATATTAAAAAAACTTTTAAATCATGTTATCAAAAATATTAAAAGTTCAATTTACTCAAAAATCTCATAAACATAACTCATTTATAAGCTCTTAATGCACCTGTGTAATCATCAACGTTACAAATTGGTCCTTTTGTAATGACAAACCTCATAAATTTAGATCATTATCATTTATTAGTATAATCTTTTTATTTAATTAATAACGCTGTAAATGTTTAATATAAAGAAGCTAGTAACGTATATATTTATATAGTTCTAGCTATATAATCTTCTTTTCATATTTTTCTTTTAAATTATCAAGAAGGGATGTTCGTAAATAATTCTCCGGGAAGATTTAGAAGATAAATTTTATAAATCTTGTTATTCCTTAATTCATTTTTATGTATTTTGAAGATTATTTTATCAAAAATTACACCTGCAGAGAAGATCAAAAGAATTTTAAAATTAATTGATCCCCAGGTGTAAAGTTTGCAAGACAAAACATTAAATAACGTAATAATGAATTAATAAATAGGAAGATTTGCAAAGATTACAGTTACATATTTTTCATTTTTATAATATTTTGAATTATTTATTAATGCCCCTTTCGCAGTTTTGTATATAATCTACTTAGCACATTATGTGTTGCATTTATAAGAGAAAGGAAAAAAATGTATTTATTTTTGTGATCCCCTTGACAGGATTGCCACATTTGACTTCTTATTTATGACAGAAATGGTTCCGAAAGTGTCAAATGCTTTGCTAATGAGGAGGTTTTCTGTCTTGCGATAAAACCGTTCGTTTATGACAATCGTAAACATGACTATTATGGTCATATCTTTATCTTTGAGAATCTGTATTCAGATGTCTGTTTGTCAGATATATAAGTTGTATGAGAAAAGTGTTTTATCGTACTGTACATCACGAGAAGAGGATAGATTTTTGCCTTTTAGTGCCATCTGGAACAAAGCAAATCAAAAAACGAAGAAAAAAAAAAGTAGTAGTAGAAGAAGAAGAAGAAAACTGAAAAATAGAAGTTTCTTGGCATTTTTCCAACAGTTAACTGATTGAAATGTATTTTCTGCAAAACTGAATTAGTTTTTAGATCTCATTTCGCGATATAGTTACGAAAACAATTCATTGTAACACATATCCGAAAATGGTATAACAATTTACAAATTAAAGCAATTTACCATTGTTTAGAAACAAAATTAAAATCATTTTTATTTAAACAATTCAATTTCCTTGTTTATTTTATATAAATAACAAGTAAAAAATAAAAAAACGGAATTATTTCTTTCTTCATTTCTTCCTTCTTATGTTTCGTTTATTGACATAACAAACTTGGTTGTAGTTTCTGGAACGAGATGCTTCTCGCATCGTTTAATTTTGTAGAGGTTAAGAGTTAAAATAAAAATTAAATTAATTACGTTTCTAAATTAATTTAAAATAAAAAAAAAGAAAAACACGAGTGATAAATTCGCATCTTATAAACTACTTTAAAATTGGTATATATCTGTGAGCATTAAAGTTATTTGAAAATGTTTACGTTCGCAGCTGTTAGAGAACACTCCTGAATGTATTTCGCCTTGCTTCGGAAGTTTTATTCACATTTTACAAAACTGTACTTCCATGTTTTGACACGGACGATGAACTTACAAAATTTGGATCAACAATTCCTAAAGGAGATAAATAAATAAACAAAAATTCTCTTTCGAAAGCCCCTAAGCAAAGTTGCTGTATCAAACATAATTTTTGCATAATATTCATCGGCTAAAATAAATAAATCTGTTCTTAAAAATCACTAATAATATTAAATTCTTTTTTCCTTAATGTTAGTAATATTAATTATGAATTAACAAAGTTTATAAATCATTAACAAGTAAGTGCATTAAGATACTAAGCAAATAACGGTTATGTATCGCCATTACTTTAGCGAATATCTGTTATTTGCTTAATACAGCAGTCAGTCTGACGGATGAATAAATAACAATGTATATTTATTTAAAAAGAAGTAGTAAACTTTAATTATTTAAATTTGAAACATAAATTTTAAGTTATGTTTAATTAATAATTTAAAGAAAAATGACCTATTTTAAGAAGTTTACGGTGTAACTCGTTTGGTATTCTTTGTAGTTAGTCGATTTAATTCGTGGTGGTGACACATAAATAAATAACTAATGATATATTTACATCACAAGGAGAAAAATTTTCGATCAAAATTCAGAAGAAGCAATTTAGCTACGTGCCAACCTACTTAATTCTCTATAGCGATATAAATAAATATAACATTTGCTATTAAAATTCTATCTTTATTCCGTTTTGATATTTATCTTTTGCATAATTCATCAATTACATATTTAATATTTAAAAATATATCTTCTCTCTGTAGCCTATTATTTTTAATATCTTTTTTTTATATTTTTCATTCGTTCATCTATCGTTATAGGCCTAATTTGATTAACACATTTTGCTATTCTGATAATAAACGACTACCAAGTAGCATTTCGTTTATTTTAGTGTCGTGATATATATTTTTCATTCGTTCATCTATCGTTATAATTCGATTAACACCTTTTGCTATTCTGATAATAAACGACTACCAAGTAGCATTTCGTTTATTTTAGTGTCGTGATGCTGTCTGCAACAGTTCCTCCTCTTCTTTAATCTTTTTTTTTTGTGTTTGAGCCTAAAAAAGGAAACAGGACATTCTTTTTAAGTCAAATATTTTCCGGTCCATTCGTTCACCTGACCACAAAAACATGGCTGGGATTATACAGTTTTGATAAACATGACCACATCTCTGTACGGATTATGAAGTCATCCAAGAATAAAAATGCTTTTTATCGTTGTCCACAACGTGTTTTTTCTGCTCAACTTTGTATCAGATAAAGTCGCAATAGCCTCGTATTTATTTACAGTTGGATTGCAATATGTCTGTATTGATAAAATATATTTTTCGAATATTTTTTTTTCTTCCTTCTATATCTTTCTATACTTTTATAAAAATAAGATATATAGTTATTTAAATTTTGATGGCATTCTATATTATCTTAAATAATTTTTCGTTCTAAAACGACAGAATTTGATTAATTTATGATAATTCTCTGCTAAAACATTTCTCTTCGTTGCTTATCCTTGGGGAATGACAGATAAGCTTGTCCTTCACTGCTACTCGTATTTATGGATAAATTTGTAAATTATTTTAAAATATTAACTTCGACATTCATAATTCTTAACATTCATTAACCTCATTCAATTTTCAACAGGTGTTCATAGATTTATTCTTTCGCAGATTGTATAAACAAGAACAGTTTTAAGTACGAAATTTTCTGTGTAAATGGGAACTAAGCATGTTTAAATTTTGTCGTTATTCATTACCTGATCATAAATTTTTTTCTAATTATTTAATGATATACAGCATACACTTATAAGTAGATTATAACGAAAATTTTATAAAATAATGTTTCGTGAATTAATTTATCTTGATTTTTTTATTTGGAAAGGAAATAAAATGTATAAATTTATATTCCACTCGATATATTTTTAAAAATCTCATAAATCACCGAGTTAATCTTTCTTAGTAATAAAACCAATGTAGCGGTGTCGTCGTTGGAACTAAATAATAAATGGATATAGAAAATTTTCTTGGATAGATACCCCAAAATACAGCAAACCAAATAAATACAGAGATACGTCACATGGGAAGGAAAAAGTGAAGAAGAGTGACTGACTGCTCGTCTGTAGGGATCCATAATAACTCTTTTCTTTTCATTCATACTTTCACAATTCCATACATACTATCTGTATGTCTTCCGTATCCATTCTGGGATGCGAAACTTCGTAATCCTCTAGTGCCAACCGAACAAGAACATCACCTTATCATTGGGTTGGCGACGCATGTAGAATAGCCCTTGAAGGACTTCAGTGAATAGAATCTAGAGCAGTAAACCGAAGAAAATATTCCGTCCGTCAACTCTCATGTTTCTTACTGTCTTTGCAATATTTAATCTGTGATAGATGCGAGAGAGAAGCCGACCAGAAATCCTATGTTATACACTTAAAGTACGCCAACATACCAACGAATTGTAATAATATTCACTACTCTTTCTCTCTCTTCCTCTTCCTTATTTCATTTCTTTTTCTTTATAAAGCCGATACGTGGAAGAAAATAATAAAAAGTGATTTCATTTGTAGTAATTTAATGAAATATTTCAAGCGTGATGTTTTATCTAGAAAATTGCTTTCTAGTACATACGCCTTACAAGATTTTTTTTTCCTAAAAAATATATTCTGAAGAGGGCATTTCGCTTTATATTTTACTGTGGAAAGGATCGAGTTTAACAGTAATCCTTTCTGTATTTTTGAGTAATTGATTGAGAAACATCGATTGCCGTTGTTTTGAAACTTTTAAACGATTAGACGGATCGCTGTTAATTTATCAACCTCAATCGGTTTTGATAGAGTCTATTTGATTTTTCAAAAAGTTAAAAGATTGAAAACTCCAATTTAAGACATTTAATATATGAAAGTTTTAAATAAAACAAGTTGTGAATTAGTCAAACCAAAATTTGTATATCAATAAATGTTATATCCCAGTTATCAAAGAAAAGTTCTATAATAATATATTTCTGTCTTAACAAGAAGGAACTAGGAAGTTTTTCTTTCCCCCTTTTTTTATTTTAAACCCAAAAGGCACTAAGCTTATTTCTTATTCACCCTGCACTTATTTAAATTTCGTCCAACTTCGCCTTGTCTTCATAAATAACGTCTAATCTTGTACAAGTTGAAATTCGAAGGAAAAAACATTAATTTATTTTATCTGAAAATATTAAAATGTTTGACAATCCCAACAATAAAGCTTTCCAGGAAGTTTGTAAAAATGCTTTAGAAAGATTGACAATCGTTTTGAAGAAATACGATTTAAATCCGAAGATACGTAGTAAAATTTTTGAATTTATCATGTTTTGACGTTTTTATTACGCGAAATTCAATGAATTTTTGTGAAGATTGATAGGAATAAAGAGTATACACAAAACAAATAATTGACTTCTTTCGATAGATGCTTTCTTATTTTCATCTCTTCTGTTAAAAGAATACTCCTGACAACATATGACAAGATAGACAGTAACTTTATCTGACACCTCTCAAGGTTTGATTTTAACGGTGATGCGGGCAAAATAGCATTACGTGAAGTCACTGTAGACATTCTGGTGTATTTTTGGTATTCTTTTATACGTCATAGCGAATTTTTCAAGAAAATGATTTGGATGCTCTTTCTTTCTTATGAGTTTTGTGAGTTCTATGTTAGAAGTCTTATCAGTATGTTAGAATCTTGGCTTTTCAGTAAATCATTTTATCTTCGGGATTTTATTTTTTCCTAGATTTAAAACTAAACCAATAAAATGTATTTCTACTGTATTTTTTTCCCTTCAAATTTTACAGAGTATTAGAGTGAAAAAAGTAAAAGATTCTCCCTTTACAAATAAGGTTGCCGATAATCAGAATGTTATATCCTCTACAATGTCTATGATGGGATTTTCTCTCTATCAAAGGAAATTTCTCGAATTAAAATCAGTCGTAGAATTTGCATTTATCAATATTTCACTGAACTTATCTTGAAATTCGCTCGGGAAATAACTAAATCTATAAATATATATATCCCAACTGTGGGAATTTCATCCTGTAATCATAACAAAATTTAATTTGAATTCGACTATGTATCATAACTAAATAAAATTCATTAATTATCCTATTTTATAATTAAAAGCGATGTTTCAAAATTTTCCGTATATTTGAATATGTAAATTATTTGTTTAGAAAACGTTTGTATAAAGTTATATATTTAAATTTTCTCTTCAGAAATCTTAACAAAGAATCGTCTCAGGAATAATATAAATGTTTGACTATTAATGGCGTAATCTTTCTTACAGATTCATCGGTGCGAAAAATTACAACCAATATCCAAAGGAATCTTTAATTAATTACCCTCGGCTGATGACAAACTCTAGTGTAATGAGTCAGCAGCACCACATTTACAAGTCATGCTCATACCTTGCATACCAAACAACAAGCATGCTGCCTAGCTTTGGATACAAGACATAGCTAATTAGGAACTCGTTCCCATTTACAATTGTTGGGAGTGTCCTTTCTAATGAACATGTCAGACGACACAAATGAGCGTCCTTTAATCCAACGACTTGGAGACGACAGAATGAAAATGAAAAATGCTTTATATCTCTTCTCGTCCATCATTGCCGGCTGAGAGACTTCATAATTTGTGGTTCTTCCTTTCGCATATCGAGCATAATCCTTTCAAGTATTAAGTCCGATTCAAACTTCAGACAATACGTCTATCATTACTTATGGAAAACTATATAGGAATATCTCGAACATAATCAATCATTAAAGTTAATTAATCATAAAATAAGGAATATAAAGCAAAAAAAAAAAAAATGATGATAATATTCGAAATCGATTTAGATTGTTTCGGTTGTTAAACATGAAGTATAAAGTTAGAAAAATTTATCAATATTTCTTAAACAATATTTCTTAAAATAAATTTCTCTACAGTAACATTTTACATAGATCTTATAACAATATTATCTTCCACATAATATTGAAAAACAACATAAAAAAGCATATTTTATGCTATTTTAGGACTATATACTGGAAAATTGCTTTGTTCTACATGCAATATAGAACAGTGAACGTAAATTTTTAAAGTTAATACGTTAATGCAACTTTTGGAATTTTAAAATTGTATTTTTATATATAGAATATATATATGTATATATGTGTGTGTGTGTGTGCGCGTGCGATTGTTTATGTTTATATTAAATATTGAATTTAGCAATTATATGACTGTGAGCAATATGTTTTGTCTAAATTTTTAATGGTAAAAAATAATAATAATAATTTTTATCATTAAGTTGAAAACTTTTATCGATAAAAATTGTCTTGGTATATTTTCAAATATAGTAGAAAGACGAAAATTGAAAAGTTTGATAAAATCATCACTTGGTTTATTTTTCTTTCCTTTCATTCGGATATAAAATTAATTTTTTTAAATCATTCTTTTCGAAAGTTGTTGATTTAATAAAATTTTGAAACAAAATAATAATTTCTCGGATATAATAATTTATTTTTCTCAAACGAAGAAATTTTAAATTGGAGTAGATTATATATATAAAAAGAAAATATTCTACTTAAGAATTTCTTTCCGAATTTTAAGACAAAATTAATGTTTGCTTTAACTCAAAACCGTTTACAGTTTAGCAATATTTCAGCTTTTATAACATTAAAAAAATAATTTTCGGATAAATGTTAAAATATTCTAGATATTAAAACAACGAAAAGCTGTTGAATATTAAAAAAAATTAATGTCGGTCGTTGATCTTTAGAATAACAAACAGTATTTTCTGGTGGCTTTATCTATTCACTACTTTAATCATGTTTAATCCGGATAATTTATACCGGATTATAAAATTGTTGCCAGTAGATTTTTATACTATATTTGGATAAACAATAAATTATTAATTAATTATCCACTTCTCTGCTCTTAGTGATATCTGTTACCGGTATCGTCATTAGGAATAATTCGGTTAAAAAGAAACCAATTTAATTATACATCCCTAACAAAACATTATTAAATAAATGTATAATAATTAATTAAATCAAAACAAATGACAACCATCAATTTAATATTTCATTTATTAAATTTATATAATTGGATAATTAATCAAAAAAGTCTCACTAACTTTCGTGCTATATCGACAGCAACGTGTTTTACTTTCTGTATCAATTAGCAAGTACCATTAGTTGTAGATGCGATAAGATTAAAGAACATCGAGTTCTTCGAAAGAGGAAGGGAAAAAAACTAGAAAATTATATTCAACAGAGAACTATTTATTTCAATTATTACTTACATCTGTAATATAATATCATGGGGTAGGTAGGAGAGATGCATTCCAGACATCTAAATTTGATAACCATATTTCATCAGCCTTTATTAACCTGATGCAAGAAAATACAATAGCACAGAGTTGAAAGAAGTGTAAGAAAAAAAAATTCGAACTTCCTGCCTTTTCTCTTTTCTTTTTCATTTCGTTTGACAAATGACGACATGTCGTCGAGTCGCTAACGAGTATCTTGTCAGTAGAAGTTGCTAAATCTGAAGATACCAGTAAACTATCTGCATAAAAACAATTATTCCCGTTATTTTTCTTGTTTTTTTTTCTTCTAGTTTTACCGGAATATCAAGCTGTAGTGGGCAGGAAAGCGGAACTTCCATGTAATATTACAGTGCCTTCACATAATGATAAAGTATCTCTTATCCTCTGGTACAAAGGAGAATCCAGAGTGCCAATGTACAGCGTGGATGCGAGAAATAGTGCACTCGATAAGGCAAAACATTTTCCTTCCGAAGCTCTCGGATCAAGAGCTTCATTCAACATGCTTACAAGACCGGCTCTACTGAAAATAGATCCAGTGCAAGAAGATGATTCTGGAGAATATAGATGCAGAGTAGACTTTCGATGGGCAAGAACCTATACGACAATAGCACTACTCAATGTTATCGGTAAGAAAGAGAATAATATTTTCCAATCAATAAATGTTTCCTAATACTCACATTTAAGTATCCTTTATTTTTAACGTTATTCAGTTCGGTAAACTCTCATACATTTTAAAATACAGATATTCCGATAAATATTCCATAAATAATGCTCCAAAATACTCAGAAATTCAATAGACAAAATATTTTATTTTTTAATTCTGAGATAGACGACATAAAATTTTGAGATAGTTTTTTTAAATTTCAAGTAATAATTTAAAATGCAGATGCGATTTATAAAATCGTATAAATTTATATTTAAAAAATATTTAAGTTGTTTATAAATTTAAAGTAAAACTTCTAAATTAGTTCCTCCTGCTGATATAACCATCATAGACGAGGAAGGAACGGAAGTTTCTGGTGTCATTGGCCCTTACGATGAAGATTCTGATCTTGTTTTGAGATGCGAAGTGAGTGGTGGTGAGTATACATATATATATATATATATATATTTTTTTTCCTCCTCTTCCTGTCTTCTTACTGACTGATGGAGAAAAATAAATAAATATGAATATAATGCTTTGAAGGGCTGAAACACCAGAACGATGGGCTTTTTGCCGTTAGTTATTTAACATTACTATTTAAAAAGTATCGAAATGGATAAAAGGAAGAACACTTTTGATGATAAAACAAGGAAACGAAAAAAGAAGAGGTTAGTGATTACGCTAGAGCAAAAAATGGATGTATTGAGTGACATAAAAGCGACGCTCAACTTCCGCTTTCGATTTGCTCTTTTGGTTTCGATATGGCGGTTGGTTTGATGATGTGAGATGCAATTCCTGGTAAGTTATTAATTTAGATGATGAACAACGATGTAGAATATGAAAATAAATATTTCTTAAACAGTTATTATTGTGGTTATTCATCGTGAGATTGGCTAATGGCTATACTAGGTGTGACGACAACGCCGCCCTGGTGATTAAAATCTAGATCTTAACAGTTTTTCTATTGTTATCGGTAGGAGTGGAACGACCATATATATTTATAAACCATGGTATTAGTAAGAAATAGAGATGGAATATAATCAGGATGGGTCGGGTCTTTCGATGTCTGCCTAATAATTAAAATACAGTATTTATCATTAAATTTTTAACTCGTACATTAAATAAACTATTTTTATATTTGAATAAACTTCGGATTCTTACCAGTTATGAAATGTCGAGAGCATAGCAATGACCATTGAGTTGGTTGCTATTGTTTCCTATTAACTGCAGCAATCCAAGAATTTTTAGGATTTTTTTCTACTGGAAATCGGTAGAACTTAATTTCAGAAAGAAGATTAGTCCCAGATCTCATATTGCAACCGTATGCAGAACATGTTCGCGGCATTTTTTAAAATTTATAGAATATTAGACTTCACCAAGTCGATAAACAATATAAGCAAGCCGGACGTGTCGTATCTCCAGATTCTAGAGCGCATGCTCAACCGGATGTTCTTTGTAAACTGGTCAATAGTGGAAGATAAAAATAATTTGCAAATACTGCGAGTATTAGATCCGATACTTTAATAGCAATCTAACAATTTCAAAAGAAATTTTTCATTAATAAAGCTTACTTTACATCTAAAAATAAATTTCTATTAAATAATTTAATACGTGTAAAGTAATATTAGAATTATTTAATACGTGTAAAGTAATATTAGAATTATTTAAAAAAACTAATTTGTTTGTTTCTAATATAGTTAATATTCTTTAAAATGATTTAATCTGAACTTAATCAAGAAGCTATAAATTGAATTCTAGGTTTCTTTTCTATTTTTTCGCATATTTTATATATGATCTGAATTCCATTTCGGGTCCAATTTTTGAAAAATTTATTCGAATGGATTCGAACCCCGAGCGTTTTTTCTTTTTTTTGTATTATTACGCCCCGTTCCAATCAGAGTAATGACTAAAGTAGTTCCAACCACGGACTACACACCCTTGGAGAGGGACGGGATGATGAAGAACAGGAATCTCCGGGCCGGGCCCAGCATTCCGAAAAAACTTTTCAGGAGATACTTCACCGGGTCCTCCTGCGTGGCACGCCAACGCGTTACCACTCGGCCATCCGGCCGCTTAACCACTTGTGGAGGGGGCTGGATGGTGATGGACGGGGATCACCGGTCCGGCTCAGTACTCCGAAAAAATCCGGGACCTTGTGGAGGGAGCTGGATGGTGATGGACGGGGATCACCGGTCCGGCTCAGTACTCCGAAAAAATCCGGGACCAGACTCGGGACCGTGGGGTGCCACGCAGGAGGATCAGACCCGGGTCCTCCTGTGTGGCACGCCAACGCGTTACCACTCGGCCATCCGGCTGCCTTGCTTATTTTCTGTTATAATCAACTATTTACATGTATTTATTTTTATTTTTTTGACTGGCTTGTTTTCTTATAAAACAATCCCCGAAAATAAATTTTCTCCCGTTTTATAACTAACCATAACATTCAAATTTGACGTTTCACGAAATCTTTATATTCTGATATTTTGACATTGATAGACTTTCAAAATAATATTATTCAGCTTACATCATTAAACACCGAATTTAGAGTTATATTACTATTGTACTTCTATTGAATCATATCAGATAAAGTCGAAAATCTTTGATTTTCCGAATCACAGATTGGAATCAAGATTGGTATTTTTATATAGAGAAATAGATCGCACATTTCTGATAATATCATCCGCCATTTTCGATGATGAACGATTGGCCAGATTGGCCGCATAGAAATACTTCGGCTTTCCATTCTGGAGGACCCGGGCTCGAGTCTCCGGTCCCACCCCTCGAAAATATTTATCATAGGACCCCGGCCCGGCCCTCCGATCCCCGTCCTCCACCATCAGGCTGATCCCTCTGCAGGGATGGGCAGGCTGTGAAGGGCTTGCTTAGCCCCGCTATATAGTATTCTTCCAGAATGGAGTGTGGAGTCATCTGTTGACAAAAATTGAAGATGATGAATGATCTATATTTTTCTATTCTTTTTTGCTTACTCTCTTATATCATAGTATTTTTCTATGCCATGATTTTTATTTTCTTCGAAATAATTACAAGTTTTATCAAATTTAGCATTAAATATCTGTTATTCTTCCATCAGCAATTTTCTCATAATAGTATAGGAAAACAATTTTCGGTTTCTACTATTAATCACAAAAAATGAAGCCAATACTTTATGTACAGTAAATGATAAAAAATTTATGGAAAAATACAAAATAGATATATATTATTAAAATTGGTGGTTATATTTATTATTTTCACAATAATTGTTTTATTTGCAACGAGATAGTAATAAAAGATAATTGTTTAAGTTACGGCGGCGAATAACAAAAACCGCCGTTTAATGAAACCTAATTATCATAAATATTTTCTCCCAGCTTCTAAGTTTAATTTAGATTCCACCCTCAAATTTCAAAGGTAAGTTTAATTAATTATTTAGTAAATAGGATAACCTAAAAATATATTAGACATACCAATTATAATAAAATCAATCACGATTAGAAAAATTCTCTATTTTCAATTAGAGCGCGAATTTCATAAATTAGTGTTTTCGGATACCGAATTATCCATTTTTTTTAATATAAAAAAAGCAAGATTTCAAATGGAATTTTAAGTAAAAATATCAGAAAAAATCGAATATACTATATTGCATAATATATAAAAAAAAATTCGATAAATTTTTCGGAATTGCATCATAATGCTGATATTTAAAATACTGAAAAAAAAAATTGCTTAAAAAATTTACTTTTGTAATTCAGTATAGTTCTAAAATTCGTTTAAAAAGTAGGCGAATCTATACTGTATTCAAATTCTATTCCGACGATTTTTTGTGATTTTTTTTTTTTATTTCCTAACATATTTAAAAATTATTTTAAATTTTATGAAAAATAAAATCAGAGGTAAGATTTATTAATTTTTTCCAGTTTTTGATGTAACATCTACTGTTTTAAAACAGGCAGAATATAGTAAAAAGTTATCTCAGATATTAGATTGAAAATATCAATTTATTGAATATTATTCCCATATTTATAGAATGAATATAGCAGTGCTTCTCAAAATGTGGGTCGCGACCCCATATGGGGTCGCGTAACAAAATTTTGGGGTCGCAGAAATTTTAGCAAATGTTTTAATTCGTATTCTTAGTTTATGTACTTCTATACCCAGGGTCACGAAAATATTTTCTTGGGGTAAAAGGGGTCGCCAAGTGGAAAAGTTTGAGAAGCGCTGGAATATAGTATGAAGTAGTTTAATGTTTACAAACATAAAAAAATGTAAATATATACAATCGATTCCGCTTAATTGGACCACCGGTTAATTGGGGCAGTAGCTTAATTGGGACAGTAGCAGAAAAGAAATTTAGCAATTCTTAACATATTTTAGGGATTTTTTTGAAAGTATATCAACACTACGTACACTATCAATTAGCAACACTAGCGTGATGCAAATCAGTTATCTATCGTCGTGCTTCTGGCAAGAATGCGTCTCTTTAAATTACATCAAACAGCCATGGAGACATCACACACCCTTGTCTCACCTATTCTTCAATTGTAAACAATCAAAAAATATAAGATAGACCTATTCTATTAAAATTAACAGTTATATTTTTCATCTTCACAATATTATTTTATTTGCAATGCGATCTCCGCTGGCAGACCAGTTCAATTGCTACTATATCAGATAACAATCGAATATACTATATTGCATAAAAGACAAAATTTCGATAAATTTTTCAAATTGCATCATAATGCTGACATTAAAAATAAAGAAAAAAAATTGTTTTTGTAAGTCTAGTTCTAAAATCCGTTAAAAAGTAGACGAATTTGTATTTTTTGTGATTTTTTTTTTATTTTATAACGACTTAAAAATTATTTTAATTTATTATAGAAAAATACAATCAGAGGTAAGATTAATTTTTCCAATTTGTGATGTAACATCTATTGTTTTAAATTTTTATATAACAGGTATAATATTGCAAAAAGTTATCTCAGATATTAGGTTCAAAAAATTTATTGAAAATTATTTCCATATTTACTGAATATAATATGGAAATGTTTAATGTTTACAAACATAAAAAATAGTAAAAAAAATTTTTATTTTTATAAACGTTTATATTATATTAATATAATTTTATTGAAAATTTATATTTGTACAAACTGAAGTTATATATCAAAAATATATTAATGATATTTTTTTTTTTAATATAAAAATTTCACAAATATCCATGCATTCAAATATAAAATAGAACCAAGAACACATTCCCCTAATCTAATAATTCTCACCTTACATTAATTATAAATACATTATTTAGGTATTTTTAATAATTCACACCTTACATTAATAATATTAATAATTCTCACCTTACGTTAATTTACATTATTTATTTGTAGGAATCTTAATATAATATTTATGATTAAACATTTTATCATCATTATTATTATCTATAATTTATTTTAAAACTTATTATTGATATTTAATTTTCTGATAACATTTGATCTTGCAATTTGCAAGTGGAAACCTTTTGCATTCTTAAAACATTTTACATTTGGATGTTGCAGCTTGTGGATTCCTATATTTCTTACATATAACCTCTAATCTCACATATCAGTAAAACTGTCTCCAATATTTTTCTTACATTACATATAAATAGAAAATTTTATTCTTAACATTTAAAATGGATTCACATATGTATAATGTTTCACATGGTTTTCTTATATAAAATAGATGCAGTATGAAGAACTTTAACAATAATGCCCATAAGCCTTGAAAAAATCTCAATATCTCTTAACTTAACCTGAATTTATCTGGATTAATGTTATGATTGTATTAAACTTCCATCAATTATTTCTTAGAAATTTGTGTATATCAATATTTTAAAATTTAGGATTGTTTTCACATAAAATAAGGAAAATAAAGATGAAATAATTATATGATAAATTAGTAGCAGAATATATTCAATATCATAAATAATTAAGCTAAAAGTTTCAGTATTTATATCAGTCAACAATGTGTATGACTTTCATAAATTTTTTTTGGACAATATCTCTATAAATAACAAAAATTTTACATATACATTTTATTTCTGGAAATTTTATAAAAAATTTTATAACATATGTATTTCTAAACTGATTAACTAACGAAACAAAATGCTTCATGTAAACTCACAGAGTAATATATATTTAAAGTTTAAAAATATTGATAATTTATTACAAGTTATAAAACTGATCATTCTCAATATACTAATTTGTTTAATTTTAGGAATTAAAATATAAATGAATCAATCTCGTGGAATCAGACATAATTTATATTCTTTTATTGTTTCCGCAATTCCAATATCTTTATCAAAACGTCCATTTAATATTCCTTCGGGTAGACGAACATGGAAACAATGAAGAATGGTAGTGATATACAAGAATACTTCTATCTGGCCTAGAGTTTCTCCGGGACAAGATCTTTTTCCTAAATATGAGTAAATTTTAAATTTATAATAATTTTAATCATATAAAAATTATATTTTACTTCCCAGAATAGGTTACTAAGTATAATATGAAATTTTACTTTTCAATATTCTCGTTATCCATACTCACCATAAGAAAAGGGAATAAATGATGAATGTTTCTTATTAAGCTTCCCATCTTCAGTGAGAAATCTTTCTGGGTCCAAGATTTCAGGCTCTTTCCAGTAATTAGAATCATGATGAAGTCCCCAAATATTTGTCATAATTATCGTTCCTTTAGGTATATCGTAATTTCTTATTTGAGTACTTTCTGTGGTTCTAAAAATAAACTATTTTAGGTATATACGGTAATTTTATTGCATTAAATTAGACTAGATTGAGAACATGTGCCAATGTGACCCGGAATAGCCCTTTGTATAAAAGCATTGGCTATCCATTCAAAGGGTCTGGGATCGAATCCTGTCAATCCCTTGAAAATTTTATATAAAGGATCTAGATCAGCCATTCTCAACCTGCGGCCCGGCAAGCTTTTACGTGAGGCCCGCAACGCACAGTCATGAATTTAATGAAAGCACGAAATTCTTCTCTCGCATGCAAAAAAATAATAAAAATTCTGATATTAATTTTTTTAAATCTGGAAAAATTAGAAATTTCCTAATTTGCTAGGTCCTCGAGGCAGTCATAAAATTTTTTTCACGTGATACCAACCGGTTCCGACTGCTGATATAGCATGTTGCGGCCGCTTAATGTAGCAAACAAATGCATGTGGCCCTGGAAAAAAAGTTGAGAACCACTGATCTAGATTCAGAAAGTCGATCCCCGTTATCTATCGTCCGGTTGGTCTTCCAATGAAATGGATAATCTTATATATGTCATTTACCAAGTGAATAACATATACTATATATGACTTCGGTCGAACTAGTATGAACCGGATTAATGACACATAAAATTTGTGAATTCACCGATTCCCTTATTATGGGAATACGAAAAATCACAGTAAAAAATGACTTATTTGTTTCACAACTTCACGTAATTATGTTACATGAAAATGTGTACTAAAATAATATATTTCAATATGAAATTTATACTTTCTTAATGCACATTATACCTGAAATCATTTTTTGTTAACAGATGACCCCATTTTCCACTCAGTAAGAGCAGGCCTGAGTAAGAGTATTAAGTGGCGGGACGAAAAATGGCACCCTACAGGTTGGCCACCTTTGTAGAGAGGTCAGTGGATTAAGAAAGACGGGGATCAACAGATCAGGCCCGGATCTCATGATAAATATTTCCAAGGGATGGGATCCGAAAATCTAACCTGGATCCTCCAGGGGAAAATCCGAAGATTTCCACGAAGTCAGTCCAACCGAGACCAATTTTATTATACTGTATTAACAAGTAAATTTCTTTTGATACCTTCTAAGCATGCTGATAGGTACTATAGTTTTCCATCTTAATACTTCAAAAATTGCTGCATTGCAGTAGGGTAGATTAACGTGATCGGCGCATTCTGGTAATCTTTCTCTTCCAATGACATTATCTAATTCTTTCTGGATTTTATTCTGGATATTTTTATATACGGCAATTGTACCAATAATCCATTCGACTGTTGCTAGAACTGGTTCGATTCCTGCAGTCAATAGTGATATACAGTTTCCTTTTAGCAAACTCACTGTAATAAAAATTTGATTAAATCAACAAAATTTTGATTGGATACTTTCATATTATTCTATTTATAAATAAATTTACAGTAATTATTTTATAAAATATTTTTGAAATAGTTTTCATTCAATACATTAAAACGAAAATTAATAAATTTTATTGTACGGTAGTTACAAAGAACACTTTCTCATTGGCTATATTTGTTTTATAATTTTTTATATTAAATATATAATATTTAATATAGAAAGTTAGTTAAACAGCGATAAGAATTCAGAATACAAAGTAAACAAGAATAGTACTGAACAACAGAAGACTTAAATTTGAATAAACTTTCCAAGAGGAAGATACTTCTATCTGGTGCAGGAGACGAGAAAATAGATGATGAAATTAAAGTACTTTCTTGCACGTAATACCTAAATCGGTATGCGCCGCCATCTTGGAAACTTCTGTTGAAAGTCAAATATAGCTTTTGTAATGTTATCATCTCTAGTTAAATTTCGCGCGATTTGAAGCACAGTTACCACTGGCACCCCGTTAATAGAAAAGTACCAAAAACTGCAGTAAATATAAAACAGTGTATAGTTTAACTGTTTCCGAAAATTATTAGAGAATTATAAATTCATTACTATTTTCAATTTTCCTTTTCCAAGCAATGGTTATCATTGGCACTCGTTATAACGATGAATCCAACTAACGGGCGAAGTACACACACGTCTTTCAAGATGGCAGCATGCACCGAATCAGGAACTATGTACTAATAAGTACTTTTATTTCATCGTTCATTTTTTCATCTCAACTGGATAAATTATCTAACCGAAGGATAACTCTCCTAATTTTCGATCGACGCTCGTCCTTTCACTCTTCGTTATTCTAAACTTGTACATAAACCAACCGTTCGGTTAAGTCGCCATATCCTCCTCATGGGATAATCTGTATCTGGCGGCGGCCACTTATAGAACGTCACTCTTCGTTATTCTAAACTTGTACATAAACCAACTGTTAGGTTAAGTTAGGTTAGATTAAGTCGCCATATCCTCCTCATGGGATAATCTGTATCTGGCGGCGGCCACTTATAGAACCCATGAAATGCCAACATCCATAATGGGGTCAACCGGAGTTTTTTTTTGTCAACAGATGACGCCATTTTCCACTCAGTAAGAGTACTAAGTGACGGGGCCCTCATATAATATTTAATCCTCAAGAACTAAATCCTCATTTAGTTCCTGTACTTTGTAGCTGTGTATAACTTTCTATATTAAATATATAATATTTAATATAGAAAGTTATACACCGCTACAAAGTACAGGAACTAAATGAGGATATTTTTTGTCATCAGATGACGCGAGTTTCCATTCTGGAAGAATACTAATTGACGGGATGAAACAAGCTCTTCGCAGTCTGCCCATTGCTGCGGAGAGGTCATCCGGATTGTGGAGAACAGGAATTGACGGGCCGGGCCCGGATCCATAACAAAAATATTTTCAAGGGGTGGGACCCGAAATTCGAATCCTGGTCCTCCAGAGTGGACAGCCGAAGTGTTTTTTTTTTTGTCAACAGATGACGCCACTTTCCATTCAGTAAGAGTACTAAGTGGCGGGGCGAAACAAGCCCTTCCACAGGCTGGCCACCCCTGCGGAGGTGTCAGCCGGATTGTGGAGGTAGAGATCGACGGGTCGGGCCCGGACCCCATGATAAATATTTTCAAGGGGTGGAGTCCTCACGCGGAATCCGCGTGAGAATAGGATCAACTAGATAGGCGAGACTCGAACCCTGGGTCCTCCAGAGTGTAAAGCCGAAGCGTTTCCACGCGGCCAATCCGGAGGTCCTCCAGAGTGGAAAGCCGAAGTGTTTCCACACGGCCAATCCGGCACCAATCCGCAATCCGGCCGACAGACCCGGCCCATTGAATCCTATTTTTCCACCTAAACACTATCAAGAAAGTGATCAGCATGTGATGGGAACTTTAATGCCCCCAGAGTTGGTTGGATTGGCCGTGTAGAAACGTTTCGGCTTTCACTCTAGAGCAGTACTTCTCAAAGTGTGGGTCGTGTAACAAAATTTGGGGGTCGCAGAAATTTCACCAAATGTTTTAATTCGTATTCCGAGTTTATATACCACTACACCCAGGATCGCGAAAATATTTTGTCGGGTAAAAGGGGTCGCCAAGTGGAAAAGTTTGAAAAGTGCTGCTCTAGAGGACCAGGTACGAATCTCGGGTCCCAACTCTTAAAAATATTTATCATGGGTATCGTCAATTCCCGTCCTCCACAATCCAGCTGACTGTTCTGCAAAGGTGGGCAGCCTGTGAAAGGGCTTGTTTCTTCCCGCTACATAGTATTCTTGCAGAATGGAGTGTGGTGTCATCTGTTGACAAAAAAAAATTGATTTCAGACATCTTTATGCCACTTTCTCTTCATAAATACACGGCTTTTATTCATATTGTCAAACCTATACGTCCTCATTATTCCTCAATAAAACTTTATATTTTCTTCATTCTTTCCTCGGCCTCTCTCTCTTGCTACACATAACATCTACATGTCCAGCGTACCCTCACTCAGTTAATCCCTCTTTAATCATTTGCAATACATGTATATTAATAAAATGTGTTCTTATCACAAATTTAAAATTTTGATGATAACTTCATTAATGATGATAAATTTTTTAATTTTATGAAATATTTTAAATTTAGAATGAGACCAAATTGAGAATATTTAAGAAATATTTGCACGCAGTACAGTATTATGAAACAATTTTTATCCAAAAATTAAATTTTATATTATTATAGTAAAATAAACAAATAATTTATAGATTACTGGTGAAAGATGTCTTCGATCCATTTTGTTCTCTCTCTCGCATTTCAACTAAATAATCGTCGATATAATCTCTTATTTTTCCTTCAGTTAATGTTTTTCGATGTTCTTCAATCTCTTTCCTGTAATTAAAAAAATAAAGTATTTCTTTTATAACAAAAAATTAAGTTAGACATATACTTTAATCAGATTCTAACTCTAAGAATTGATCCAGTTTTATGCAAGTAGTGTGCAAATTGTCATAACTCCAGATATGGAAAAATGAGAGGATTGGTCTTATCCAAGGAAAATATGCATGAGCACTCGTAGGTCGAAAGAAGTTTACAAGGTTTCTTAGTTCAGCATCTAAAAAAAGTCTTTCGGGATCTTCATAATCAAATCTTCGTCCAAAAATTAAAATCGATGTGTTATTTCCAATGCTTGATTGCAGATATTTCCTAAAGTCGCAAGATTTTCCTTTGAATAATTTCATTTCTTCCACTAAAAGGTTGATTTCTTCCTGATAAATATACAAATGGCATTATTATATAAATGAATTTTAATTACCAAATGTTGATTATTTGTCACAAATATTACTTTAATCTGATTTTCCAATACAGTTTTACCAAATCCTAAATCTCTAAGTGATTTCATCGCAAATCGTCGATGTTCACGCCAAAGATTTCCTTCGGAACCGCTGAAACCTTTCAAAAATATCACTTATGATACTATCTATCATCTTTTTATCTTATATATAATTATTTAAGTATATTAGAAGAAAAAGAAAAATTGATTCTACTTACTTTTCGCATTATATAAAAGATTGTTAGGAGGCTTTTCTGGTCTTCCTAGAAATGCATCTTCATTGAGAGCCTCTTTGACAATATTATAATCTCCTAATACAACTACTAATTTTCTTCCTAAATACAAACTGTAATTTTAAAAAAGTAAGTTAAGTTTGATATTTAATTTTTGGTGAATTCGGCCATATATATCTAAGAAATAACTTGACTTACATTATTTTTTCGCATAAGAACTTGAACTTTTATAAAAAATTTAAATATATTCCAAGAAAGCTATGAAAGAAGAACTATGGATAATATGCAAAAAAATAGCGATTGTCCTAGAATGTATAATATTTTTTCTATTAAAAATATAATTTTAAGATTTTCATCTATAGTTTCTATAGTATACTATTGTCTGTCCACGAACTTTGTATTAGAACTTTTTTGATTGAAATAAAGCTGGGAACTGAAAATTTTTAGTGATTAATTTTGATAGCTATGAGATTTACTGTTCTTATTCATCTTTCTCCTGTTTTTAAAGATTATATACTGTAATTATATAAATCATCTTACTTTAAAAGCTCATTCTTATAGGTATTATTAGTTCAGCACAAATAAATTTAGAGATGTTTGAATTTTTACAGTTGCATTTAATATTTTCAATGGAAAATACTGTAATAGAAAAATTGGAAGTGGGATTTCTATAATAGATTTATTTTCAATATAGAAAAGTATACACCATAACAACAGAATTATTTTAGATTAATAGAAAAGTATACACCGTAATAACAGAATTATTTTAGATTACACAGGAATTATTGGCCCTCTTTAGCTGATGTTTTTT